>OVBJ01000604.1:0-48360 GCA_900406535.1 Noccaea bulbosa | reverse complement strand
TTTTATTACGATCCATCTTTAGTTGAGGGGTTTTCTTACTATAAACCCTTTGTTTTACAATCAAATGGATCAACAAAATTCTGGCTTTGTTTGCATTTTTTTGAGACAGGGTAAATATAACTCCGAAAATATATTGGTCATGGGCGTTTGGATATTTGGTTCGAGTTCGGTTCAGATAATTCTAGTTTTTGGATAGGATTCGGACAATGAAATTTTTATCCAATCGGTTATTTTAGTAATTCGGATCGGTTTCGGTTCAATTTTTTTTTTAATTTCGATTTGGTTATTCGATTTCGGTTTATATGCCCAGGAATTGGGATATTAGCTTCCCTTAACAACCACTTAACCAAACCAATTCAGTAACCTGTTAAAATCATGGGCACAAACCGACATTAAACCAATAATCTTTTTCCGGCTTATCCTTTTGATTATTATCATCTTCTTTTTTACTCACTCACACTCTGTCTCCACATCAAGACGAAAGCTCTGCTGCTGCCGCACCATCAAAGATAAATTAAACAAACTCAAAAGATTCTGGAGAAACAAGTGAACTCCTTTCAGTGGTGATCCTCATCTGCCCTCTCTCTCTCTCTCTCTCTCTCTCTCTCTTTGTTTCGTCGAGATTCTTCTCTTATCCATTGTGTTTTCAAGAAGGAAAGAAAAAAATATTTTTAATTCTCTATTTGATTTTTATTTTTTATATTATAAAGAACCTTTTTTTTTAGTTGGGGGAGAGTTTGCCTGGTGTCGCCTTCTTCTCTCTCGCTTAATTTACGGACATGTGAAGATACTTGTTGCTTTTGCCTCATCAAGGGCATGTTAGCCATTACTTATCTCTTCTCTTCTCTGCCTTTGTGAGCTCTAAACAAAATCAAGAAAGATCGAGAGATCGGGAAAGAAAAATGTGGTTGCTTTGTGCTCTGATGCAAGGTTTGAAGTAATCTGTGTGTTTGTTGTAAATGCTTGCTATGGATTCTTTGAATGGATACAGATTAGAACCCAAATGGGAAATTGATCCTCAGCTTCTCTTTGTTGGCCCGAAGATTGGTGAAGGAGCTCATGCTAAAGTCTATGAAGGAAAGTAAGCTCCTTTTATCTTCTTCTTTTAAGATTATTGGGAAAGTTTGGATTTTGATTTGTGGGAAAGTGAAGTTTAGTGTTTTTTTGAGATTGGATTATTCATCAATTGAGTTTTGTTAAANTTCTTTTTTTTTTTTTTTTTTTTTTGATTGCTGTGATCTGAGATAGGTACAAGAACCAGACAGTTGCTATAAAGATAATTCACAGAGGAGAAACACCAGAAGAGATTGCAAAGAGAGATTCAAGATTCCTTAGAGAAGTAGAAATGCTCTCACGTGTTCAACACAAGAATTTAGTCAAGGTTCTGTTTTTTTTTTTTTTGTTCTTTAGAT
Organism: Noccaea bulbosa; assembly: GCA_900406535.1. Taxonomy (NCBI): domain Eukaryota; kingdom Viridiplantae; phylum Streptophyta; class Magnoliopsida; order Brassicales; family Brassicaceae; genus Noccaea; species Noccaea bulbosa. The sequence continues at coordinate 46,948 of OVBJ01000604.1, read as the reverse complement.
CTATTGGTTCTGTTTTAAGTATTTTTGCTTAAAAACTGAAACTTTACATGAAAACAGTTCATTGGTGCTTGCAAGGAGCCTGTGATGGTGATAGTTACAGAGCTTCTCCAAGGCGGTACGCTGCGTAAATATCTCTTAAACTTGCGACCCGCGTGTTTGGAGACTCGTGTAGCCATCGGTTTCGCGCTCGACATAGCTCGTGGCATGGAATGCTTGCATTCCCATGGGATCATTCACCGTGATCTCAAACCAGGTAACAAAAACCAAAACCATTTATTTAATGATCTTGTGCTTAAGATATTTACAAAGCACCTTGTTTCATGGAAACCACATGGGTCAGATCTCAATCACAAAGAATCTTTCTTTGTTTTTTTTTTTTTTTTTTTTCAAGTCTGACACCACACACGCTTCAAGTGCTTTTAGTATTCTTGGTGTTGAGTTTAAAAAAGGATCATTAAATTGTTCATTCTTTGCAGAGAATTTGCTTTTAACTGCAGACCACAAAACAGTGAAACTAGCAGATTTTGGATTAGCAAGAGAAGAGTCACTTACTGAGATGATGACGGCTGAGACCGGAACGTACCGATGGATGGCACCTGAGGTTTGATACAAATTTCTTCAATTTCTTCTGCTTTTCTTTTAGCTAATTCAAGAAAATCTTGGTGGATGTTTCTTTTAGCTAATTCAAGAAAATCTTTGTGAGTTGATTTCAGTTGTACAGTACGGTTACGCTTCGGTTAGGAGAGAAGAAGCATTACAACCATAAAGTGGACGCATACAGCTTCGCAATCGTCCTCTGGGAGCTTTTACACAATAAACTTCCTTTTGAAGGAATGTCAAACCTCCAAGCAGCATATGCAGCAGCCTTTAAAGTGTGTAAAAAACCGCCCTTTTTCGCGTTCTTTTTTCGGTTTGATTTTTGGCGAAAACATTGCTTATATATATGTCTTTGTACAGAATGTGAGGCCTAGTGCTGAGAGCTTACCAGAGGATTTGGGGGATATTGTAACATCTTGCTGGAATGAGGATCCGAATGCTCGGCCAAACTTCACTCAGATCATTCAGTTACTACTTAGCTACCTCTCCAAGGTTGGATCTCCTGTATCCGCGATTCCGCAACGGATTCTTGCGTCTAAGAACACGTTGCTGCCACCGGATTCCCCTGGAACTAGCTCTTTGATGGCTACTAAGCTTGATGAATGTGGGGAAACACCAAAGGCTAAAAATGAAGACAAGAGAAAAGGTTTCTTTTTCTGCTTCAATCAATGTTATTAAACCTTTCGATCACAGAGAGAAACAGTTTTTGTTTTCCTCTGGATTAGGAACCAGAGATTTGGTAGACATTAATGATGTAATAACATCCTCCCTATCTCATATAAACTCCATATGAATTTAAGAGAGAACAAAAATGTTCATCTATATAAATAAACAGCTATGTCATTGTGATGAGTTTAAAGTAGAAGTAAAGAAAAAGTATCCTAAAGAAGCTCATGTTGTTCTTTATATTATGTTAAAAAAAGAAAGACTCGAGGAAAATATGAGTCAACCTCTCTGTATTTTTTTTTTCTTTTTTTTTTTTTTTCAATTCTTCTTTTATCAGAATTTTACTTGTGATCAAATCTACATATTAATTCTACCAAAAGCAAAGCTATACTAAAAATGTGAACTGCAGATACACACAAGGCCAATCTATAAGTAAACCAATTTGTGTCTTTCTCTCTCCCTAGCTATTTCTCTCTAAGTATTTGGTTAGTTTTTAAACTATAGTTTGTTTGGTTATCGAATCAAATTATTATATAGATCAGCCTTGTATCTGCAAAAATGTCATATTTGAAAAAACATTAGTATGTGTCAGAAAATTGTGATTAAAGATCATATTTGGAAAAAAAAAATTCTGGAGTTGTCATAAAACTTCGTTCCCTGAGTTTTGTTTGATAGAAAAACCCTAGCCGCTTTTAAATGCTCCCTGCGAGAGTTTCCTTATTTCTTCCTCCACAAGTTAACCAACTTTTTGAAGCCATGTCTCAAGTTTTCTGTACATGATGACTCTTAAGGAAACCTCTACTCTCTCCAAATGTAGTCTTCCTGTGGTCATTGATAAATTTGAAAGAAACCTTTGTAGTGTATTAGTTTCTCTCATCTTTATTCATTAGCCAATAGTCCTAACACCCTCCCGCAAGCTCATTCGTGGTAACACGTATGAGATTGGACCACCGTTAAAATCCATAACGTAGTAGCTTCTAAGTCTTCAACAGAACCTCCTCCGTTGTTGATTCGGACCAAAGTCACAAGTTTAAGTCGTTCTTGGAACTTCTTGTCCATGAAGAAACTTGTGTCTCAAGTTAAATAAATAGCGTGTATACCTCGCAATAAGGTCATCGATTCAATGGAGAATACTATAGTGGTTGTGTATCTCCATCGTCTCACGTCACCATGTGAATTGAACGAACCCATCGATAGATTCATGCTCATAATTCACAGCAACATCATCATCATCCCATCGGATCCGTATATACCCGTTGGAATCATCATCATTGAACATCTTCGTGACCACCATCAAATTTGTAGTAGATAGATAGTCACATGAAGACAAGTCCTAGTAAATTCATGTATTTAACAAAGCAAAATACCACAATCCAAAGAACCTCTNAAAAAAAAAAACCCCCTTTTTTTTTTTTTTTTTTTTTTTTTTTTTTTTTTTAAGAAAAACAATACTATAAGAAAACCAAATATAAAGGAAGAAGAAAATGAAATAAAATAAAAAATCCAATATTAAAAGAAAACATAACGTAGTAGAAAACCCAAAGCATGTTATAGTTTTTTTTTTTTTTTTAAATGCGGAAAATAACAAAACTATAATCCATAGAAATCGGATCTTAGCTCTGATACCATGTTAAATTTCTTTGGCATCCAACCTAAAACCAATTGGCAATTGATGGAGAGCCCTCAATCCCTTATATATCACGTAAGTCTCATCTATATTTCCGATGTGGGGCTTTATATCTTAATACCCCCCTCGAGATAATGACCCGTCTAGCCATTAATCTCGTAGACCATCAATCCTAGGGTCGAGGGGTCGGACCCTTTTTGGGCCGGGTTAGGCTCTGATACCATGATAATTTTCCTTGGCATCCAACTTAAAACCAATTGGCAATAGGTGGAGAGGCCTCAGTTCCTTATATATCACTTAAGTTTCCTCTAAACTTCCGATGTGGGACTTAGTATGCACACTCTCATAGAGATTAAGGCCTTATGGCCCATTAACCTCTACATATCTCAATACCCCCCTTCGAGACAATGGCCAGTCTAGCCATTAGTCTCGCAGACCATCAATCCTAGGGTCGGGGGTTCGGGCCCTTCCTGGGCCGGGTCAACGAGAGTGTGCGGATCAGGGCTCTGATACCACTATAAATTTGGAAGAAACCTTTGTAGTGTATTAGTTTCTCTCATCTTTATTCATTAGCCAATAGGCTTATTTATACAAGATGATAATGACTTGTCTAACAAGTTCTTTACATATATGAGAATAGGAAATTTATCTATTTAACAATCAATGGAATATACATAAATCTTCACTTTCCTTCCAAGTGGATCTCGTTATCTCCGAGATCTCCTAACAGTCATCATTTGGTTTACCTAGAAAAACACAAGACAATGCAGATTGCGTGGCCACAATGAGTCAATGATTTATATGTAAAAGTCGAAAGCGAAGCAGACGAATGGATAAAGATAGAAGCATATATATATTAACCTCAAGATAGTATGAAACGTTGAATCCTTGAGTGAGATATGGTGTCAAAGCCTGCTTAGCCGTGTATAACACCTCGACGGACTTATGGGTTATATATTGAAGTTTTGGTTCGAGATATGTGGTTAATGTTACACTTGCGTCTTTGATTCTTGGAATCCATTTCTGTGTACGAAAGATAACAAGTGCGACTTAAGAATCGAAAAAAAGCACAAAGAATTCTCTTTTAAGGAAAACCTAAAACTATCAGAAACCTTTTGAAGATTTGAGCTAATATGTTGATGCCATAGAGTCATTAGATATTCCTGTAACCATGAAAAATAGGGTTTTATAGAAGATTAGTCACTAAGATTATGGGATGTTATTAATACACCTTTAAGAATTACCTGAGTTTTATTTTGCTTAGATAAGAACCACTTCCCATCAAACTGAACACAAGAAAATATAGTACAGTAAGTTTTTGAATATGTACATCAAATCCAATGGACACCATATCTCTTACATTTTCAAGCTTTGGGCTAAGTTCTGCAAGTTGCTTATCTGCGTTTTCAGCTCGAGTTTCCGCTTCGAGCCTTCTCTTGTATTGCATTTGGACTTCTCGTCTTAGTTCAAATATCTGCCAGTATCGTTAAAACCATAAATTTANAAAAAAAAAAAATTTTTGTAAAAAAAAAAAAAAAAAAAAAAAAAAAAAAAAAAGGAAATGAAGCAAAAAGGAAATAATAAACTACTCAAACTACAAAACCAACCTGTTTCTGAAGTTCATAAACCTTTTCTTCTGCTTTGCTTGCGTGCTTCACAGTATTCTTAGACTAAATAAAGCATTAACAGCAACAGGTTTGAAAATCAAATAAGTTTCTTCTGCATCTTTTAAACAAATTTAATCAAAGCCAGAAAAAAACCAAAATAAAACTCAATTGGGAAAAGTCTATGTCGTTCTCAAACAAATACAATTTCTCCCGGATAAATAACTCAAATTCTTGGATTTCTCTTCCTTGTTAAGCAATTCTTGGTGTTTTTCTTTGATGATTGATTCTTATAAAACACACACAAAAAGAAAAATAACAACCATCTCAAGAGAAGAAATTAACATGCATGCAGCTGAGTAAACTGTAAAGTCGTTAACTTCGGAAAGAAACAAAACGTTATAAGTGATTTCCAGAAACCTCTCCTTTGCGCATTTAAATAACCCTAAAAAAAAATGTAAATTAATGTCTTTCCGAAATTCGACCTACTGTTTCTCAGAAACTAAACAAAGAAACATAACTTCATATGAAATCCAATGAACCATTAACCATTTCTCCAGATATTCCTAAGCAATGCAAACCATAAAATAAAACAAAAATAATTTTTTCACATTAATCAGCTAATCGTCGATATTTTTTATTTTCAATAAATAAACCCTAAAGTAGATACTGAACTCTGAAGAATTTCATAATTTTTCCGAGAAAGTCTGGAAAACGGAAAGGAAGACTAAATATTAACCAAAATAGAAACATAAATGGAAAAAGAGATGTGGTGGCTTACGGAGAGCTGAAACGGTGGATTTGAGTTTATAACATTCTTTGATCTCTCCGGAAGAAGCTTCTTCATTTCTAGTGAATGATAATGGAGAAGAGTTCCAACCGATTTTCCGGAAAATGAAGACCGACAAAATTACAAGGAAAACAAACAAAAGTGAACGATACATGGTTTCTCTCTGCCTCCTCATATTTCTCTGTTGCATGCGATGTTGATAAGAAGACTCTTCGACTCTCCTCGAGGTACATTTCCTCTTGGGCTAACTGTTTTGGGCTTTTCGTTTTGATTAAGCTCTGGTTCTTTATTCATTATCTGTAGAGGGTTAATTTACTTAGAAAGGGCCTAAGAATGTCTTTAGAACAACAAGTAATTTAGAAAGATAAATCGTTATTATGGAAGGATCGAAACCATGATCACCATAATCATAATCTATATATATAAAGTTAAATTTTCCCTCTTTTTATATAATTGAGAGGTCACAAAAGAAAAACAAGTTTGCATTACCCAATTCGACGTTATCAAATTCATACTTGAATGTAATGTTGTGCGTATTAAAAAATGTCTTATGTTAATATTAATCTGATAGATAGTACGTTTCCGATATATTGTAAATCAAAACGTTACAACTGAGTTAATATTAATCCGATATATATATATATATATATATTACGCCTAGCTATTATTCAAAATTTTGAAGTAGCAAAAGAAGTTTGCATTAACCAAACCAAACTGTCATAATAATTCGTTACAATCTCTCTGGAAAAAATTATTTCTTAACCCATTTAGTATATCTTCTAGATGATTCATAGACGCCGATATAATTAGAATAAGTAGAGTATCTTGTTGGTGATTGTCCATGGAATATAGAAGTATTTGGAATCTTCAACTGAATTATTCACTTGATATATAATAAAAACACAAACTCATATATCTCATCCTTTGGCATGTTTAGGGGGTCATCATCTCAGCTGGACGGAGACAACACGGACACTTGTGCCAGAGAGGGAACACAATCTTCCCAAGTCTTCAAAGGGTAATCTCAGACCAAACCGTTGACTTTGTCCCTATTAATTGTTTATGCTAACCCCTAGATATTTTTATCAAGAAATTACCATTAAATCACTATATAAAGACGTAAATGTGCACCGCAGCTTTCTTATCAAAACATAAAAGTCATCAAAGCAAAAAGGCATATTCCTCTTCTCCTTTGAAGCCTTAAATTTCCAAATATTCAGATTCAAGGGATCCATATGGCGATCCACAAGATCCTCATCGCTTCACTTCTGCTTTGCTTACTGATCCAATCCAGTCATGGGGCTACCAAAGATAGGCTCTTCTCCGACCTAGAGAAAGGTGCACTTGTGGTCACCGCTAAAACCAGCCGAGAGAATGTTGGTATGTATATTTCTTTTCAAAATCATGCATCATCTGCTCCTTTTTATGTTCTAATCATCATGGGTTGGAGAATAACTACCGCTCCAAAGATTAGTTTAGGTTTGGGCCGATTAAAAGAGAACCACGTTATAACTTTTTGTGCAAAAGAACTTGTTATAACTATTTTAAGATTATTTAGATATGAAATATATAATCAAATATCGGTTAGAAGAATTGAGTGATTTGCTAACATCAAGGCTGATTAAATATTGGATGTACGGTTTTCAGTTTTGGATGCAGGTATTGACAAGGTGACCGTTACATGGAAGCTAAGCTCGACAGCTACAAAGGAGGCTGAATTTAAGACCATCAAAGTAAAGCTATGCTATGCTCCGGTCAGCCAAGTTGACCGACCATGGCGCAAGACCCATAATGAGCTTTTCAAGGACAAGAGCTGCCCGCACCTGGTCGTGGCCAGACCTTATGACAAAAACGAACAATCAATCGAATACACCCTCGAGCGCGACATCCCCACCGGGACCTACTTCGTTCGTGCATACGCATTTGATGCCAACAACCATGAAGTTGCCTTTGGACAGAGCACGGACGCGGAAAAGAAAACCAATCTCTTTAGCGTTCAGGCTATCAGTGGCCGCCACAAGTCCCTAGACATTGCCTCCGTTTGTTTCAGCGTATTCTCCGTCTTGTCTCTGATCGTCTTCTTTGTCAACGAGAAGAGGAAGGCCAAGATAGAGCAAAGCAAATGATTCGTTTACTTTGCGTGTTTGCGACGTTGAACAAAAAAAGCGTTGACTTTGAATTTTCTTTTTTATCAATTAATGCTTTTGTCTTGTTGATTACTTTTTCCATATATATTATGTTCTTACATATGTGTTTGTATCGTTAAGCCATTTTCATAAGGAGCCAAAACTGATCCTACGGTGATGATGCGTTGTGTGCTTTTAAAATTTGTTACACATTTTATATATACTTTTATTTACTTTGTTTCACCAAGATTGACAAGAGAATGTTTCATGGTAATAATATTTAAAATATATCAAATATATCCGTATATAATAATTTCAAATATATATAACATAAAATAAAGCTTAAAACTTCATGTTTTATGAAATGAATGCAAACCGACAGTATATGACTGCTGAATCAAAAACGATTTTGGTAATGTATAACTTTGCATTTGCAAAGTTGCAAGGAGATGATGGAAAGAAACATTTGAAATTTGTCGTGTGAACCTGAAAAATATGATATCGTCACTAAATTTAAAAGTGATAAGCATGATATGAATTGTTGACAACGATCCCGATCATCGTTCAGATAAGGTCGCAATCAAGATCTAGTTTGGGGTTACTCAAAAATGTCAAATATGTCGACATAATAATAAGATAAACATATTTGTAAAATATAATAGATGTAAACCAAGTGCCTTTGGCCTGGTGGTAAAAGGGCTCCGGCCCCTCAGACCGCTAGAATAGGGGACCCTTAACTGGACGTTTAAAAATTTCTGGGCGTGGGAAAAGCCCGGTGGGCTAGTCAGATCACGTTTAAGTGGTCTGGAAAACGTGATCTGGATACTGGGTTAGCAAAAAAATAATAGATGTACTGACGTCAGATAATGTGTGTGGAAGTATAATATAATATATACATGCGGCGATGCATAACACTCATGCAAAAGTCATAGTTGCGCTGGAAAAACTTTCGTCATTCAAAAAAGTTAAAGAGTTGAAGCATGAGAATTTTTTGGGTGCTCAAACAAACAAACATTAATATTTTACTATAATTAATTTAAAAATAATAATTAATAAAACTTAGATTCATTAACATAAAGTTAATCAAAATATTCAAATGAAACTTCTTTTCACTCAAATTCCTCTTTTTATTTATTATATTTCAATTGAAATATTTATTAAAAACCTTTTGATGAAGATGTTCTTTTTTTTTTTTTGTTAAAAGGTTGATGAAGATGTTCTTGGTGAACCGAAAATGTGGAAAAACTACCGTCGAAGTTTAAAAGTTAACATAACACTCATGCAAAAGTCATTGTTGTTATGCTGCCAATAGAACTCTATTTTTTCCATTTTTATTATCTAAAATGTTTTTACCAATGCAAAAAAATATAAAAATGTTATAGAAAATTTTCTCTGTTTTTTTTTTTTTTTAACTTCACAAATGTAAATAGAACTTAATATGCTATCACTATTTGTATTCTGTAGAACATTTATTTATTTATTGTTTTTAACTAAATTTCAATCTTATTTATATTATGTAAAATCTTTTTTGTTTTGTTTTTCTTAACTAAATTTTTATTCCTTGTATTACTCTTTGTTGTCTTTTTAAACAAAAATAAAAATTATATATTTTACAAACCTTACACTTTTAACTATAGAATCTTACCTAATAAATCAGAAGAAATATAAATTGGTTCTGTAATATGAAACACCTAATTATTTTCAACCTTTGCTCAAAAAAAAAAAAACACATATTTATTTTTAAACAGAAATTGTTGCTCACCGAGTCATTGTCTCTCCCATCCACCAAATTGAGCCACTTGTTTTGGAAAATCAAATGGTCATAATCAATAGGCCTTATCAATAAGCTGTGGTGGTTATTACTAAATTCCATCTAGCAGAATCACGAAATATGTGTATTGTTAATTTTTTATTATTACCAATACATTGACCTGTCGTCTGTCTAAACTCTAAAGTATGGTGGGACCTATCCCCAAGAGACATGGAGCCGAACAAGGCCAGTTCACATTGTTGAGTTCTCTGTACGGAAGAACCAATTTTTATATTAACAAAATCTTCTTCTTCTTTTTTTCTTTTGCTAATTGCTATCATGCTATTTTTTCTTCTCTATCATGCTATTTATTTTTAGCAATAAGAAAGCGAAAGCATTGGGCTTTACAATGTTAACTCGTATAAGTATTAATGAAACTGGAAACAGGGAGATATTATTGAGAATATATGTGGGCTGACCTTGAATATGTAATAGCCGCAAGACCAATTAAGATTTGCAAATTAAAAGAAAACAAATAAATGATAAGAATGGGCAAATTACCCATGATCCAAGATCCGATCCGGATCCGTTTTTATATACAGTTTAAGTTTTTATAAACTACATAATAAATTGAAGAGTATCTTAAAATATCACCAAAACTAAAATTTGTTTACTGAAACTGAATATTTTAAAGAAATTGTTCATGATAAATATGCTCCAAAATATTTGTCATTAATTAATTTGAATTTTTATATGATAATTTCTATATTTATATATATTTTTTAAATTTAGTTTACTACTCCCTCTATTTCATAATATAAAGAGTTTAAGGTTTTTACACACAGATTAAGAACTCATTTAATTTTTTAATTTTTTAAAATAAAGCATGTTTTATCATCAATCAAAAACAATTCAACCAATAAAAAAACAAGATTTAAAATTCAAAATATCAAAAACAGCAAAAACATATTTAATTTTGCATAGAAACTTGAAAACCTTATATTCTGAAATAAAAAATAAACTCTAAACCCCTTATATTATGAAATAGAGAGAGTATTTTATAATAATAATATTTATAATTTTATCAAATTTTGACAGATCCAAATTTGAGCATACGAAAATTGCAGAGTATCTGCTAGATGCTAACCCCTAGCAACTAGAAGAGTCAAAAGTTTACCTTTAAAATATTTTTGAGCATATGTACTTAAAACCAAAAAAAAAAAAAAAAAAAAAGCATACCACTAAACTAATGAATTTTTACGAAATTTTAGGTCATTAAATCATAGTAGTATACCTGATTGGTTGTATCTGTAGCTTTTAATATTTGGCTGTAGGTTTTAGTGCTATAAGATTTTTTTTGTATATTATGATATTAAATATAGCATTAAAACAGATAAATAAGATATAGAAATAATAGGTTAAATAAAGAATGTGGACAAAACAATAAAGAAAAAAGAGAGAAAGAATTTTGAGAGCACTAAAATTAGTACTCTAAAAAAATTGTTTTCCACAGCTACAAAATTTCGATAAATAAATAAAATTATTGTATGTTTCAAAAATGAAAAAAAAATGAAATAAGAATTTGATTGATAACTTTGGATTGTTGTAGAGATATATAAAGCTGTGGAGAGCAACCATAGCTCCCAACAATAACCTCAATCAACAAGCTCCGTCACCGGATATTCTTCTTTTAAAATCAGAGCTTCCCCTCTTTCCCGGACTCTTTTTTAGTATTCTGATGACTTATTTCTATTTTTGCCTGAGCTCTTCACCATCGAGATCTTGTTCAATCCTTTCATATGTTCGGCCGATCTATATCTCTGATGTTTCTCTGATGGTCTTGGTGGAGCTTTCGAGGTCTAAGTTTCCGTCTCCTCCTCTCTTTTCGTCGGAGCCGTCAACTCGTGTGCCGCTCACTTGTCACCTCCTGTTATCATCCTTTCTGGCTCAAGAGCCTTTGTCGCCGGCGAGATCTGCCTGCACCTTATCGCATTTTGATTGTCATGTGCCTTCAGTGGTTGTTGCGACGGGATCTGCAAAGCTTTTGAGGTCGAAGCTCTCCTCTCTCTCTCTCTCATCCAACCAAAGCCAGCAGTCCGATCATCGGAATCTCTCCATCTTACGCCTCTCTCCGTCGTGTCTCTTGACCGGATTATTCTGGCCGACCAACCGCATTTGCGTCCTTGCATCATCGCTGTTTTCATCCTCCCAGATCTGCCGCCTTTCGCGATTGCTCATGGGGTTCTTGCCGGATTTGTCCTCTCCGGCAAGGACATCGTGTATCTGCAACAAGTCCTCTTTTCCATTGGGTTGCTTTTGATTTTTCACATATACCCATCATCTTTACCATTAGTAAGCTCAGGTGTCATGAGTCTTGTTTGATATGGGCCCAGCCCAATTTTACCATTGAGGGTTATAATTTCTCATCTTGCCTCTTTTTCGATCAAGCCTCAAAACCGTTTCATCTCCTGGTTTACCTTGGTGGTCAAAGCCGCTTTGCCGAGATGCTTTCATCCACTATTTTGTGGTGGATGTTTAACATTTCAACTTCCTCCACTAGCATGGAGAGATCTACTCCACTAGCATGGAGAGATCTACTCCACCTTCCTTCCCTTTAGGGAATAGAATCCTTTCACATCCTCCCTTCTCGCAGAGAAGTGAAAATTTTCCAGATCCAAAACCAAGGAATCCTTACAACATTCTCACCGTCTGTACGGGGTCTGAAGATGCAACCAAATTCATTTCAACATTTTTTGGAGGAAGAAGTTGGTCTTTAACGTCACATCTCAACGTGACTAGGTTACTTCATTCCGGCTTGGCCGTGAAGTCTCTTTCGACGCATTGGAGCTTTGCTTTTAATTCGCTGTCATATGAAGATCTATCTTTATTGCTTATTGGCTTAATCATGTGTTTTTGTATTGGCCAAAGAAGATGCTTAATTCCCTCTTTTCTAGCTTTCAAATTTAGTTTAATGAATCATGGTTTGAACCCAAAAAAAAAAAAAGGATTTTTACTTTCTAGTCTCCATTAGTTCTTTTTTTCCTGACGAAAGACAAACGCAGCATCCTGTTAAGTGAAATTCGTTTTCAGAATTCAAACTATTATTTAACCATCAATCGTCCTGGTATTTATCAAAAAAAAAAATCAATCGTCCTGGTACAATGAAATTTACTATTTTTTCTGAATGAGGACAATTTTTCATTTACAAGTAAGAAGAAAAAAACTTGGACGTATTATTAGTTCTTTTTTTCTTGACGAAAGACAAACGCAGCATCCTGTTAAGTGAAATTCGTTTTCAGAATTCAAACTATTATTTAACCATCAATCGTCCTGGTACAATGAAATTTACTATTGTTTCTGAATGAGGACAATTTTTCATTTACAAGTAAGAAAAAATAAAACCTGAACGTATTTTTCTTAAAAAAAAAAAACAAATTTACACCAAATACTGGTAATGAAACATTCGTGCACCTCTGTCGACTGTCATTGCTCATTAAACCGTTCCAAATACAAACAGACCAATTGGGTATACAAGTAGTACACACTTGTAAACTTCTTTACACATTTCTTTTCTTTTAATTAGTAAACAAGTTGAACACGTCTTTTTGAAACTATTCCAATAAATTAATTAAAAGTTATTCAAAAATTGAGTTGGTTTCTTGAAAAAGAATAAATCTTAACATGTCGTCGTTCTTTATTTGGTAACATCAATACTTGCTAACCTATTTTAAACTGCGACATCTTTATTTTATAACATCAAAAATAGCTTTGATTTAAGAAAAAAACAAACAATGGAAAAAGTGAAGACATTAGAGAGAATCGTTGTGCCACGGTCAACGATGTTTTCCCGATCAGGCAAAGACAAAGAAACAAAAACAAAAACTTTAAAGAATGACAAAAGATAATACTATTCTATAGGACCAACTGAAAAAGTAGAAAAATCCCAAAGGAATATAGGACTTTGAAAAATCCCGATAGCCAAAACATTTTTCAAATACCACAAAACATAAATTTATTATTACGGTAGTTAGATTTCATATGTTTGTTTATTTTTTTTCAGGTTCCATATAATTTCAGATTTCCCTTTTCACAAAACACTTGTTAGTATTTCTTTTACAGATTCTGTAAGATTTAGCATTATTAAAAAACAGACATTTGTAAAGATGAGATAAAAATCTATGACATATAAACCAAGGTGACCTTGGCCCAGTGGTAACTTCCAAGTGGGAGATTCCTGGGTTCGACTCTCCTTGGCCACTCGGGCTAGCGTTAAATCGCAAAAATACGTGGACTGCCGTGGACCTTGTGGGATTAGGCGGTTGACCTCGATCGCCGAATCCCCACGGTTATCAAAAAAAAAAAAAAAATCTATGACATACAGATTTTTATCTGCTCTATGTTCAAAAATCACAGTGCGCAATTTTAGGTTTTACACATAAAATAACAGAAAACATATTACATTAAACTTTTGAAATACATTACGTTAAAATACTAGTTATTAGAGTATCGATACCGAATTTATCACTTTATACTATTTTGCAATAGAATTTGTTCAATTTTGCTTTCAAATTTGGCATGATGTTATGTAATATGCTATTTTGCAAATTTTTTTTTATATAAAATAGTTCTCCAGTTTTTAAATTGTTTTAATTTAACAGTTTAGTTATTTTGATTATGATTAACTCTATTAAAAGTAATAACATAATCATAATAAATTTTAAAATTATTTTTTAAAATACTGAAATTAAAAAAAACATAAAACAAATCTAGTACAACAAAAATCAATGATTTAATCATAAATATCATAATAATAAAATTGAAAAATATTAATTATGGATATTTTTGCAATAAACCATTAGAGAGAGTTATATTGCATAAAAATTTGCAATTTGTGATGAGATATAAAATGAACCATAGTATAAACACATTATTTCCTTTTATTTTAGGTTTCTTTGTTAGTTGACAAAAAAAAAGTTTCTTTGTTAAAAATGAAATATATTTCTTTACTTACTTTCATTTGCATATAGTAAACCTTTTTTCAAAGTGGAACGCTTTCATTTTGCATTGAGCATCAAATTCCCCACCATCCCCTCTCCTACTTGACACATCTTCATCATCATCGTCAAAGATTCAGAGAAACTGTTGCTCCTCCTTCAGAAACCACAAGGTTTCGTCTCTCCCAATGGCGTTATCTCTCTCCATCACACCTTCATCTTCATCTTCCTCTTCCTCTCGGAGCCTTAGCCCTACTCCTAATTTCAAAACCACCCATCTGAATTTCGCTTCCCAGAGAAGGATTCACGCCATTCATCCTCTCCTTAAATCCTTCCATTGTCTTCAATTATCCTCACGAGACCTAAACCGTTCTTCATTCTCAATCTCAGCTATAGCCTCCTCTTCTTCCTCCTCACAAACCACAGAGCTCGTACCTCACAAGCTCCAGAGACTAGTCAGAGAATTCAAATCCTTAACAGAGCCAATCGATCGGCTCAAATGGGTGCTCCGTCACGCGAATCTCATTCCTCCGATGCCCGACTCATCACGCACCGAGTCGAACCGAGTCATGGGCTGCACGGCTCGTGTCTGGCTCGACGCCGAGCTAGGTCAAGACGGAAAGATGCGATTTTGGGCGGACAGTGACTCAGATGTCTCGAGAGGGATGTGTTCTTGTCTGATTCAAGTGCTTGACTCCGCTACGCCTGAAGAAGTTTTGGAATTGAAGACTGAGGATTTGGCTGAGCTTAACGTTGGATTGCTGGGGAGTGAGAGGTCGAGGGTTAACACGTGGCACAATGTTCTCGTGAGTATGCAGAAGAAGACACGGCGGTTGGTGGCGGAGAAAGAAGGGAAAGCTGCTTCCTTTGAGCCGTTTCCTTCTTTGGTTTTAACTTCTCATGGCATTGAGGCTAAAGGAAGCTTTGCTGAATCTCAGGTGAGAATCATTCTTTGTTTAAATTCTCAGTTTTTGAATTTTGGGTTTTTGTGTGTTTGTGGTAAAGATCTGTTTGGAGTATGAAGATGAACAAAATGAGCTTTCTTTGTCTTTAGAAGAGCAGAAAGTGAAGGAAATCTCACTCTTTTGGAAGTGAAAATCAAGTTTTGCAACATTGTTTAGAGTAAGGATCTGTGTTTGAATTAGAGTATGAGGATGAACAAATGAGCTCTTTCTTCTCTTCAAAAGTGAAGGAAGTATCACTCTTTTGGATTTGGCTAATTTGTTTTTTTTTTGGAAGTAAAAGTAAAAGTTTTGCAACATTGTGTAGTTGTTACAATGGTTTGATGCAATCAGTACCTTGTGAGAATGTAAACGTTCTGTTTTCTAATCTACATTCTCTTCGTTTTCACCTCTGTGTCACTATTAAGATTCTTGTTTGGTTTCTGTTTTTTTTTTTTTTTTCCACTTTCAGGCGAAATTTTTGTTTCCGGAGGAGTCACGGGTTCAAGAACTTGTCAAGGTGCTGAAGGAGAAGAAGATCGGAGTGTCTGCTCACTTTTACATGGATCCAGAAGTGCAAGGAGTCTTGACTGCTGCTCAACAGCATTGGCCACACATACATATATCTGATTCTCTTGTCATGGCAGATGCAGCTGTCAAGATGGCGAAATCCGGATGTCAGTTCATTGCAGTTCTTGGTGTCGATTTCATGTCCGAAAACGTCCGTGCCATTCTAGATCAAGCAGGGTTTGGAGAGGTTGGTGTATACAGAATGTCAAATGAGACCATTGGTTGTTCTCTAGCTGATGCTGCTTCTGCTCCTGCTTACTTCAACTATCTCGAAGCTGCTTCTCTCACGCCGCCTTCGTTGCATGTTGTTTACATCAATACAGCTCTGGAGACGAAAGCTTTCACTCACGAGCTTGTACCTACCATTACTTGCACTTCCTCTAACGTTGTGCAGACGATTCTACAGGTTTTTTGTTTCTTGCTTTAGCTTCATGATTCAACCTTTTTTTTTGGTTTTCTAAAACTCTTTGTTTCTTAGGCGTTTGCTCAAGTCCCGGAGTTGAATGTTTGGTATGGTCCTGATTCTTACATGGGAGCGAATATCGTGAAGCTATTCCAGCAGATGACATTGATGAGTGATGAAGAAATCGCCAGTATTCACCCTAAACACAACCTAGACTCCATTAAATCATTGCTTCCTCGTCTCCACTTCTTCCAGGTAACTTGTTTGTGGCAATACTACTCTTAAGTCTCAATGCTTATTATGATTGTGTGTGTGTTTGTTTTCAGGAAGGGACGTGTATTGTACATCATCTTTTCGGTCACGAGGTAGTGGAGAGGATAAAGTACATGTACTGCGACGCCTTTCTCACTGCGCACCTCGAGGTTCCAGGTGAGATGTTTTCATTAGCAATGGAAGCAAAGCAGAGAGGAATGGGCGTTGTTGGATCCACGAAGAACATACTAGACTTCATCGAGCAGAAGGTCCGGGAAGCGGTGGACCGGAATGTCGATGATCACCTACAGTTTGTGCTAGGAACAGAGTCGGGAATGGTAACATCTATCGTCGCGGTGATCAGAAGCTTGCTAGGCTCTTCTGCTAACTCGAAAGTGAAGGTCGAAATAGTGTTTCCTGTATCTTCAGACTCCATGTCGAAAACCTCAAACTCGGTCAAACTCGGTGATGTGGCTTTACCGGTTGTACCGGGGGTAGCTAGCGGTGAAGGTTGCTCTCTTCATGGCGGTTGTGCATCGTGTCCATATATGAAGGTTAGTTCTTGAAAAGAAGTCAAGAACTTCTTGCTTTGTTATTATCATCTTCACTCATTCGCTGATATATGATAAAATGCAGATGAATTCACTGAACTCGCTCTTGAAAGTTTGCCACAATCTACCTGATGAGGAAAACGTAATCGGAGGGTTCAAAGCAGAGCGATTCAAACGACAGACGCCTCAAGGAAAGCTTATCGCGGATGTCGGGTGTGAGCCAATACTTCACATGAGGCACTTCCAAGTAAAAAAAAAATGCAAATCATCTCTTGTAAAAAGCTTTGTATTAATATGTTCAATGAAATCTTGAACCGGATCCGTGTTTTTTCGCAGGCGAATAAGGAGCTGCCAATGGAGCTTGTTCACGATGTTTTAAGTCGCGAGAGCAAGAGGTGACTAAGTTTGTTGTGCCCTTGAAGCTATATGAAGAAATTGGGTGAGTTAAGTTATCGACAATTATAGGCTTTTACGTTTTGATGGAACATGAAGATTTTAAGATCTTCCTGCAAATAATGATTAATGATCATATATGATCACAAGGATTGCATTACATTGTATACAATGATACAATGATATAAGCAAAAGCTGAAGAAGGCATGTGGATATATATATTAGAGAGGCTTAGGAGCGAGCTTATTCATGTATTATTATTGTCCAAGGTTCTTTGCAATGTGCTTAAATTGCTGACAAATTGTTCCTTAAACTCGCATGAGGTGTGTTATGTTGTATGTGTTCTTGAAACAATTTGACCAAATCACACTTGAATCAAACATTAAAAACCAATTTATATACCAAAGATTTCATCAAATGCACCCACAAGACAAAAGAGTAGAATCAAACAACTGTTGTAACAATCATGTCCAAGTACAAACATACCCGTTTTTATCAGCAGAAGCCAATGGTTTCCCAATCCCACTCCACGAACAACAAAGTATAGGAGATGTTTGCTCCTTGAGAACGCTCACTATCGTGCCTTTCGATATAGACCATACATGCACCGTCCCATCCGCGGATCCCGCAGCCACGTACTCGTCGTCCGGACTTATACACGACCGGCTCCAGTTCGACGCCAATCTGTTTCCCGACGCCCTCAACGTCCCGCAAATCTCCAAACTCCGTGTATCGAACACATTATGCACGTTGTCTCTCCCACTCGTCAAGATCCTGTTCCCGTTACGCGACAATGAAACCGAGGTCACGGCGGAAGAATGCCCAGCCACTTCAGAGAGAAGCTTCCCCGTTTGTATATCCCACAGCCTGAGATTCCCATCCATGTGGCCTGAGAAAACCGTGAGCCCGTCTATGCTGAGGCACATGGCGTTGCAGTTGCTGGTGAAGAGCACCGTGTTGGTGCAGTAGCCTTTCTGCAAATCCCAAAGCTTTATGGTCCGGTCGTAAGCCGCACTGACGACATGCCGGCTCGAGAACTTGCTCACGTCCACGGCGCAGACTTTATCCGTGTGGCCTGTGAGAGTATGTCGTACCCTACCGGAGTTAACGTCCCACACAAACAGATTGTTCGAGGTGGTTGCAGCGATCAGGGATTTGTTGTCGTGGGTTATGGCTAGATCAAGTATGTTCCCGAGAGAGCCGTGTAAGCTTTTGATCAAAGAGCCGCTATTGGTGTCCCACATTTTCACCGCTCGGTCTTGCCCACCGGTGAAGAGAGTGCCAGAGTTGTATTCAAAGATGATTGAACCACAGCCACCTTCGTGAGCATGGATACGGTGTCCACATGTTGACGGAATGGTTGACTCAACAAAGTGATCGGTTCCATCTTCGTTCCGCCGCACAATTCCATCAACTTGCTGCCGAGCAAGATTCTCTAAACCATTGGCCTTAAGCTTAGCTAGCATCTCTTCATACAGAGCATTTGCCTAAGTAAAGAAAGAAAAAAAAACAGAATTAAACTCCAAACTAACCAAAAGAAAAGAAAGTCCCCCCCATGTTTACCTCGTTAAGACGCTCTGCGTCCTGCATCTTCTGCAACATCCACCGATCAATTAGCATTTTATTCTCAGACTCTGCTTTCTGCGCTCTATCTGCCATTTCCTCTAGCTGAGATCGGACTTCCTTGTTCTCGGCGATAAGTAAATCCAAAGTCTTGCTCTTCTCATCTAACTCTTCTTCTAATTGTGTACACTTTTCCCTACAAATCCCAATTCTAGTTTTCAAGAACCGCACAATACTTATTAACTCCGTTAACAGACACTTGCTAATAAAACCACAATCTGACCTTGTTTCGGTTAATTCCGTCTCCATGTCGTTAATCAACAGCTCCTTCTCTTGTAAAGAAGCCTTTGAAGTTCTTGATTCAGCTACTTCTATCACGAGTTGCTCGGATAATCGGGATTGCGCTTTGTAGCATTGCTGTAGCTCTATCTCCAGCTTTTCTGTTTTCTCCTTCCATTCTGACCCCTGCGTGCGTGCATATACACACACAAAAGGATTCAATAGGAACTTCAAGAAGTAGTTTTTTTTTCATCTGAAGCTAGCAATGGTTTTAAACTAAACTACTTCCTTGTGACACGACAGTGTAACAACATATCCAAAAAGAAGAACAGATTCAAAAAATGGATCAATTGATGAATTAACCACAACATAGGCAAACTCACAAAATCAACAATACAAACATACTGAGAACTACAGAATTTGCTTGAATCAACAAGGATTAAAGAAGGAACTCTGAAGCATTTCTTGCAAAATCTCATGGTGCAAATCATATACAAGAAAAGCCTNTTTTCCTTTTTTTTTTTTTTTTTTTTTTTTTTTAATCTTCTTAGACGAGAAAGTGAAACTGAAAAAATAAAATCTCGAAAATGGAACAAATTACAAACAAATTGATGGAATTCGATAAACGAAGAGTCCTACGAACTAGGTACCTGAGAAATAAAAGGCCTAGAGAGAGCAGAAATCGCCGGAGCGTGAGCTCCTTCTTCGAGAAGATGACGCTTCCGTAGAGCTCTCAAAGCGTCTTTTATGGCTTCCGTAGCTTTCTCCTCTTGTGACCTGCGAAAGTCCCGACGATCATCGGAATCAGAAAATTTTCGTTGCCGTTGAATATCAATAGCAAAAAAGCAGCAAGACGAGATTCAAGCAGACTTACAACATGTCGATCGGATCGGAAAAGAGGGATTAGGGTTTGTAGTAGAAGAAGAGAAGGAAAGGAGAGTTTGATCGATTTGATCGGAAGAGGTAGCGACTTTGCCGAGCGAATGAATTTAGAATTTCCCACAAAATTCTTAGTTTACTGAAAATAATTTCTTTGAACAATAATTTATTGAAAATAATTAAACTCAGATTCTGTGTTAATGATGATTGACAATAAAAAAAATTGAAATCTTTCAAGATTTTGTTTGATTAATAAATCTTTGAAGATGTTTTAGGAAAAAAAATTATAATATGCAAATTAAAATAATCTTACAATATTCAAATGTATAATACGCATGTTTGTGAAAAAAACAAAAATATATATACGCATGGTTTGATTTTTTTCTTCTTTATATTGTGCAACACAATCTATCTATTACTAATAAAAATCTATATTAAACCTCCTCTCTTCTTATATTGACACTTCAGCAAATAAAAACTCTAAAAGATTGACACATCATCATGTTATTTGTTAAATTTTAAATTATTAATTAATTTATTATTGTTTTATTATTAACCTTTAATTTTAATAATAACTATTCCATCATATATTAATAGGTTAAACTAGAATTTAAAAAGACACTTTTTTATAAAAGATAACCTATATATTTATTTATTTTTAAAAAACTATATTTTCATAATTTTAGTTATAGACTTCTATTTATACAAATTTATCAAAAAAATTATTTACCTCAAATGGATAAAGTAAAAATTGGATAAGATGCAATACAATAATCATATAAAAATATAAATAAAGTCTTATGAAAAATATCAATATTGTTTGTAATGTATTAGTGTAGTTGGGAAGAAAAAATATCAATTCCCTATCAATCAAAATCCATTAAAGTATACGACGCTGATCATTCACTAGAATATTAATATTTCGATTTGATATATTTTATTTTTTTTATTATACTTTAATTATCATAATGATTATGATGTATTAATATATTAGTTTTAACAAGAATTAAAAAAAAATATATTTATAAAAAAAAAAATCTTATGTATTGATCTACAAAAACTAAAATTTAACGATTTACTTTTGTTAAATTAAATTATATAATTTTATAGTATTTATGTAGGATGGGACATGATGGAAAGGAATGAGATAAGACGAGCCGAGATGATAATGAGTGGGATGAGACAGTGGGACAAGAAGTAATGAGCGGGATAGGAAGGAACGGGAGACGACATGACGAAATGGGATGAAACGGGACATGACGGAACGAGATGGAAAAGAATGAGACAGAACGGGACAGGAACGAGACGGGTGGAAAAGGATAGAACATAACCGAATAGGAAAGAATAGAAATGAGACTTATTTCTACAATGTTTATTTATTACTAAGCATATGATATTTTTGAAATACAAAATTAAATTACAAAACTTGATATCTTCAAAAAATTTTTTAAACACGTTAGTAATACCGATGTAAAATTCCGCGCGAAGCGCGGATCATCCCCTAGTTAATCATATAGATCTCTAAAAATGTTTATATAAGATTAAAAAAATTAATTTGATTAGTCTATATAAGCACTTATATTTCCATGTAGAAATTTTTTAATTTTTAAATAAAGAAATTTAAAGAAATACACTTCATGTAAATTTTCAAAAATACATCTTCTATTGTAGTAGTTGTAACATTCATAAACCAAATAACCATTATTTTTGGATAGTATCGAGCGATACCAAAGCTGGTGTCGGTCGACACCGGTCCGAGTTGTGAATTCCCGATTCAATTTAATTATCTGGTTTAATGGCTGGTTTGG
The DNA here is from genome assembly GCA_900406535.1 of Noccaea bulbosa. Classification (NCBI taxonomy): domain Eukaryota; kingdom Viridiplantae; phylum Streptophyta; class Magnoliopsida; order Brassicales; family Brassicaceae; genus Noccaea; species Noccaea bulbosa. The sequence goes on along the minus strand of OVBJ01000604.1, from coordinate 25,155 downwards.
ATCAAAACCCTTGTTTCGTGACTTAAAAGTGTGTGGCCGTTTTCTTTTGCCACTTTTCAAGAAAAACAAGAAGAGAAAGAGGGTTGAGAGCTTTTGGGAGATTTTCTAGAATTTCTGTGTTGATATGAGGCTGGGTTATGCTATTCATCTCCTTATTCTACTCTCAAATCCTTGTCAAGGTAAGTGTATGACCATATGCTCGCGATTCTAGTTTTGGTGAAAGTGAATTGTTTAATGATTGGTTTTCGTGTGTTCTTCGTGATGTTTACGTGATTAATGTGATGCAGGTAAAAAGAAAGTGTGATCGCAAAATCGGACCGAGGAGAGGATGATAGGATTTGAGTTATTGGGTTGAGTTATTTGTTTGCAAACCTAGTGTTTATGTTGCTAGTATTTTAATATTATTTATGAAGTTTGAATTTGGTTGTTTGTTTAAGTTATTATTGATTTATTTTAACTGAGTTTTTCCGTACTTGATTAATCAAAAAAAAAAAAAATTGGTTGTTTCATTTTGGTATCAGAGCGTATACGGTTTTAGGACTGTTAGATTGGGTGAACTGAACTATATGGTTAATTTATTATTTGTGTTTAGTCAGTTAGTAGCGTAGTATCACCCTCTCGGCCTTCAATGATTCCGTGATGAGTTGTGTTTGTGTTTTGTGGTTTGTTGTGATTTTCTAGCTTGCTCATTTCCTGTTATGTGAAAGTGCAGCGAGATGGATGCAGGTGGTGCCAGAGATCATGGTAGAGGTCGCGGTAGAGGCCGTGGCAGAGGCCGTGATCAAGGATCTCAGGCGGATTCGGGAGAGAGTACAATGCCTAGTGTGATGACTACGTCGGGGACCTAGTGTTTGGCGGGTGGGGCTAGTGTGGGCGCTAGTGAGGGCGCGGAAGTTGGGGCTGCCCCGGGTGCGGGTGTTGTTCCAGCTCATGGTCTTGGTGACTAGGTTGTGGAGCTACTGACGCAGCTGTTGGCACGTATTCCAACAGCAGTTCCAGAGCAGGCTCCGGGTGCACCTCCAGTGGGCGGGCACAGCAAGGTGCTGCAGTGTTTGGGCAGTAGGGAGCTGCAGTGTTTGGTCAGCCGGGTGCGGTTTTTGTTGGGCAGCACGGTGCTGCGGTTGTTGGACATCCGTCTTATCTTGAGATGATGAGGGAGATGCAGAGGATATGGACGCCTTTCTTCGAGGGCAGAGGTGGTCCCAGGAGGCCGACGAGTGGCGGCAGAGATTGGAGCGGAACTTCTGTTCGGTCAGGTGTTCAGAGGGGTACTAGATGGAGTTGGCAGTGCATTACCTTCTTGGGGATGCACATCTGTGGTGGAGGTGTGTCGTGGTGAGGAGGGCAGTGTGGACTTGGTGTGACTTCCTAGCCGATGTCAAGTATTTTCCTCAGGAAGTTCGAGACAGACTTTACTTGAGGTTTTTGGCACTGTTTCAGGGAGAGAGTTCAGTGCGTGATTTTGACGCAGAGTTCAGCAGGCTCGTGGTTCATGCCGGATTTGGTCTGGGAGGTGAGCGGGCTGTGTTGTAGAGGTTCCTTCAGGGGATTCGCCCGAGCATCATGACTCAATGTAGGGGTCGTGCGTGTACCACGAGAACAGAGTTAGTGGAGTTAGCTGCTTATTGAGGAGGACCTTCGTAAGCAGGCTAGTTTGGTACCTGTTGCAGCTGCAGTTGCTCCTGCTATCCAGCCTCGGAGTCAGCAGCAGCAGCCGCAGCAGCAGCGCAGAGGCGCAGGTTTTGATTATAGTTCTGGCAATGACGGCAAGCCTGCGCAGGGCCAGAAGAGGAGGTTTGAGAAGGTTTCTGGGGGCAGCCAGAGTGTTCATAGTGGTGGATGCTTCGGCTGCGGGAGCATGGACCATAGGGTGGCTAGTTGTCCCAAGAGTGACGCGTCTCAGGATACTAGAGTGTGCTTCCACTGCAGGGAGTCGGGGCATCTCAGGCCGATTTGTCCCAAGTTGCAGCAGATATCGGTGGCGTCGGTTCAGCCAGTGTCGCAGATCGCAGCGGTGCAGCCGTTGGGTCACATTAGAGCAGCGCCGTGTGTGTACTCTTCGTCGGAGATGGGCCAGACGAGCCAGGGCGGCCATATCACAGGTAAATTATTGACTAAGACTTCGTAAATTCTTAGTGTAGAATTCTGGTGGTTGTCGTTTGTTTCAATTATTTTCCTGTGATAAAAATTAGTATTCTCAACACTTGTAGAATTGTGTAAGGACTTTGTTAGTGGGTGGGTTAGAGTCTCACATGTTGTTCAACTCAGGAGCATCTAATTGCTTCATTACTCCGGAGTGTACCGAGAGTAGAGGCATCCAGAGTAGTGCTGGTGAGCTTGCAGGTTTGGTCAAGGTGGCCGGTGGAAGATTTCTGGCTACTTTCGGCCGAGTTAGAGCAGTCGATGTGCAGATTGCAGAGTAGTCTATGCTAGTAGATTTAGTCATCAGTTCGGTGGAGCTGTATGATGTGATTTTGGGGATGGAATGGTTATCTTATTACCGAGTTCATATGGATTGCTACAGAGGCAGAGTGGTGTTTGAGCGGGATGCAGGGAAGTGGGTCTATCTGGGTGTGAGACCGACTTCAGGGAGTCTTGTGATATCGGGTATTCAGGCATAGCAGATGATAGAACGAGGCGTTTTATGTTTCATGTTTCGATGTTGAGTAAGTGCCTTCACTCTTCAGAGGAGTTAGTGGCTGAGATTCCAGTGGATCTTCAGCCAGATAAGATAGTTCCGGCAGTGCCTGTGAGGATTCTCGAGAGGGGAGTCAAGGTTTTGCGGAACAAGAGGGTGCCGTTGCTGAGAGTCGTGTGGGACAGTAGCGGTACAGAGGAGCAGACTTGGGAGCCATAGGCAAAGATGAAGCTGAAGTTCAAGTAGTGGTTCGACAAGCAGGTCGTAGAGTGAGCTTCTTTTCATCTTTGTAGTCCCAGTTGTTTTGGCTTTTGTTGTTGTTGTGGACTTATATATTTCCGTTTCATTGTACGATATACATTTTGAGTTATATGAGATGGAGTTTGCCTCATAATTTGTTATGTGTTTTATATGTTACAAGTTTTTGACCAATTTGGGTCGTGAGACAATTCTTTTCAGCTATGTTATAGACGTTTCAGAGTTTTTACTCTATGGGCGTGGTGTCCCCGAATAACTCTTTACTATAGATAGTGGTCTCTGATAGAGATAGTGTTATCTGATAGATTTATACAAGAGGGTCGCTACCTCAAATATATAAGTGATTGGAAGTGTTTACTCATTGGTGGCTAGTGTGTCGCATAATAAGTATCAAGATATGGTGTTTCTCTTGGGGAGAGTGTTCTCTTGCACGTCATTTGGAGATAGTGTTCTCCGGCAGAGTATTGAGTTAAGAGTAAAGATTTCTTGGAAACGTGTGTATGACATAAGTTTAGATGTGAGTCTCGGGGGTCGGTTGTGGATCTCTAGTGTTTGGCCAGGTGGGCCGGTATTTGGCGTATGTGGTAGATGTGTTGTGTTAGGATTCGAGGTCGAATCCAGTTTAGTGGGGGAAAATTATAACATCCGTAAACTGAAGTATTGCTTCTGGAAAGCGGTGTCGAGCGAAACCAAATGGTTCAATTCGAGTTCAGTTTGATTTAATTTTCCAGTTATTGAAGGTTTAAGTTAGGAAACCCTTGAGTCGACGACATAAAAGTGTGGTGGCCGCTTTTGGGTTATGTTTTTCGGGAAAAACAAAAGGAGAAAAAGAGCTAAGAGTTGGTGGGAGATTATGTAGCTTTGAGGTTGATCTAAGGCTGTTCTGTGTTGTTCTTCATCTCTTCTTTCTTCTCAATTCTTCCCAAGGTGAGCGCATGACCGTAGGCTCGCAAAGGAGTTGATTTATGAACTTTGGGTTGAATTATATTGAATTGTGATGAGTTATGATGAGCTTCGTGTGTGTTTATGTGCTATGTGTGCCCTGAATCGAGTTTATGGTGATTGATTAGTGTTTTGCGTGTTTATGTGTTGAGAAATAGAATTGGGGATCGTCATGTCGGGCCGGTGTCGAGCGACACAAAGCTTGTGTCGGTCGACACCAATCCGGCGAGTGTCAAGCGACACAAAGCGTGTGTCGGTCGACACTGGCCGGTTAAGTTTGGTTATGTGACGATTTTAATTGAATTGTTTTATTTTAATTGTTTATCCGGTTTAATCTGGTTTAATTAGAATTAAGTGGCTTAATTCATAATTAATTATTAAATAGTGAATTTAATTAATTAATTGGTTCAAAAAGAATTGTGAAAATTTATTTAAGTGTTTGAAAATTATTGTTTAACTGTGGAAATTATTTAATAATTGTGGTAATTATTATTAATATTTAAAAGTGTTTAAAATTGTGTAATTGGTTTGTAGGCGGGGTGATTGCATCACAAAGTATTTCTTAAATACTTATGCATCACTTTTTCCTTAATATGATGCAGGTAAAAAGAAAGTATGATCGCAGAATCAGGACAGAGAAAGATGATCATAGGATTTTGGTGTTTATTTATTTGAGTTATTTATTTATTGCAAACCTAGTGTTTAGATTACTAGTATTTTAATATTATTTTGGAAATTAAATTTGGTTGTTTGAATTTATTATTTACTAGGTAAAAGCCCACGCTACGTGCCGATTGTGTTAATATTATTGTTCAAAAATTTAAAACCTCATGATTGTCATGTTATTTTGTTTCTTCAAACTATATACTGTACATGAAGGTTTTGTTTCCACAAATTTGTGTAATAAATTATAAATGCAGTGAATAAATTATGGATCTTTGTATGTTATATTATTTTTAGAAAGTGTTGTTTTTTTATGTTTGGTTGTTTAATCATATCGAAAGGCCACCATTGGTTGTCCCCTTTTTGGATGTGAATGAATTGTGTGTTTTAGTTTCTCATCATTTTTTATGCGTTTGTGCTTAAAAACAAAAAAAATATTGGTTCTTTCTATTGTGATGATAAATTAGGATACTGTTTGAGTTAGTTTTTTAAATTCACCCTTTTCCAAATCAAACCTCATCTAAATCGTGTTGTTTGTATTAGGTTAACACACGCAACTTGATTGATCATTACATTGGGGATAATTGCTTGACTGATCATTACGTTAATTGCTTTAGAATTGGTTTTTAAAAACATGATAGGGTTCAATCAGTCAACTATCCATTTAATTTGTGTTCACCCCACGCATGATTAGATGCCACCGTTTTTCGACTATTTTTCCCTCTTTCAGTATCTTCAGTCTCCTACTTCTGACATTCAGTCATAGCTTTAGGATGACGGTGTAAGAGGCGCATTCAGTCTCTTACACAGTCAGTCTCACATAAAAGTATTGCACCAAAAAGAAAAAAAAAAAAAAAAATCTAAAACATGTCGCCTTTGCATCAAACCGCATCTTTGAAACCCAAAGATCGAGCCACGTTGCATATAAGCCTTTCAATCAGGTCAAACCCGCCCACCTGACCCGTCCCGCCAAACTTTTGAATATAATTTTTTATCTGCATATGCCCCGTTTAAATGTGCAGATACCTGCGGGTAACCCGCATATATATAAATAATAAAAAATTATATATACATATTTAATAAAATAAAATGTTAATAAAAATATGTTATTTAATAAACCATAGATATATAAAAAAAAATATGAATTTGAATGATTATTAGATGGATAAAAATATGAATCAGTGCATGATTATTAGTTATTCTGTTTGTTACGATGCCGCTGAAACCATAACAGAGAATGAATATTGGATGTTTTCTGAGACGTTGGGTGCCTGAGTAAATGGTTAGATCATCAAACGCGTTACTCAAAAATACCATTCATCCATTACAATTAAACTTTTGGTAAACCTGGTCTTGATTATTAATATATTATCATCAATTTATTTGACATTCATCGTTACCTCTAAAGTTTATCTGTTGTGACCCTTCAAGTTTGCTAATAATCCATTGAACAACCTTCTATCAAACATTAAGTAATCATGCACTCAATAAGCTTACGATTGTTCAAATCAGTAAGTAAATTTGATCCATAAATTAACAATACTCTGAGTTTTGAAGCCATTTAGGTTCAGAAAATCTTGTTGAATTGAAAGCTGCCGAGACCTGAGTCGAAATCCTTGAGAGTTGAGACCAACTAAAACCACTCATAGGTTGTAAATACTCCAGATCAAAACTCTAAAAAAACTCCGGAAAAGGAAAAAAAAAAGAAGAGATAAAAGGTTGCCAGGATATGGAATCTGTGAAGGTTGGATTGAAACAACAATTTGAGATAATGGGGTTTCCGAGGAAAACACTGTGCTCCTCCCCCGTGTGTCCTCCTTTCCTTCGTACCACTAATCCTCCGTCAAACAGGAACGGTGAATGGCAGATTCTAACAGAGCCAAACCTCTATTCTCGGATTAGTGTTGACTGATCGAACAACTCGGGAAAACACAAAGCCTTTGGTAGATACTCTGTTTCCGTCTTAGTTGTTGTTACCATGTCATCTTCTTCTTATCACCAATATTTAATAGATATACAATGAACATGATTAACATAGACAATATCTCTCTTTTTTTTTAACTTAAAAAATATTGAAAAAGTCCTAAGAAATGAGAAAAAAGGAAAAGAAGACTGAAAATTACACAGAAGCCGCAACAGAGCACTTGGGACTGAGAAACTGACCCACTTTAAAGAGACGAAAGATGGTGGATAAAAGAGAGACCCCAGAAAAGGAGTAAGAGAGATCATTACGTTGTCCAATATGAGAAGAAAGAACCCATACTTGATCACTTGTTTTTTGCCTAGACGTAGATCCTGTGCAAAATGAAACAGTAAGGCAGAGAGAGACTATGATGGATACGTCCGTTGCGTTCATCTCATATTACATAAATTGCCCCTTGCCATGCATGGAGAAGCGCAACGGAAATAGTAGTACTTGTAGCAGCAGCTGGTAACCTTTGCAGACTCTGGACCCAGTTAACATGTTTGTTGCCTAGTGATAGTCTCTTTAGAACCGATTTCCATATCTGAACAGAGTAAGAGCACTGGGAAAAAAGGTGATCACACGATTCATGAGACACACCACACATCAAACATGTTTGCTCCACATCCACCCAGGATAGACAATCTTACGAAAGGTGGTCGTCATATTTATAATTCTGGTTTCATTCAACAATTTGAACTACACATATAGATTAGAGAATTTTAAAAATAGCTCTAGAAGTATATATCTAGTAACCAAGTTGGAGATTCAACTCACTTTCCCCTGAGAAGGGTTTTGATCTGCGGTCCAAAAAACTCTGAGGTGCTTCAGTGCGGCAACTACTCCGTTCAACTACACACAAAAAATGAAAAAAAAAGTAGGCGGATTAAGATCATTAACAACAGTTAGAAAGACTCTAAACTCTAAACTGAAAACTAAGAAAAGGCAACATGCATATGCAGAACTAAAAATTAAACATTTGAAAGTGTAGATATAATAAAATGAAGCACCTCAGATTCTCGTGCCAAGGCTAGTAGAACAATTAAAGTAGAGGAGGATACTCATATGTATCAAGCATCCCAAAAACAAAACTCCACAATGAATCATGCAAACTCTAGATACAGATGTTGCTCAATAATTTCCAGAGCATCTTCAAGGCAGAAGAAAGAAAATAAATTTACGCAGTGAATGGCAAAGTTAGAAGGAAAAGGGAGACAATGTGTGGATAATTTAGATATATAATCGGAAATTTTCAATCCAAACATGAAACTTTCAGATACAGTAATTAATTAAATTGCTTTGCATCTTTAAAGAGAAAACAGAGTTTCTACAGCGATTTCCGAAAATATGCATAAGAAAATGATGTCTATGCAGAAGTTGCCGCTGGATCTAAGCTGGAATCAAACGAAAAACAATAACCTTAATTATATCGAATGAGAATAGTTTCGGTATCGAAGGAATGTATGTGTGTCAATCAGATAACAGTATAGCAAATCAAGAAGGTCAACATGACCTCGAATGGAATTAATGGAATTGAATCATTAGACGAAACGATAAACCCAACACACACACACACACACACTTGCCTTTTTTTTTGTTTTTTTCCCTCATCTCACCTTTTTGTTTGCACTTATCAGACTCTTTTGTCAAGATTCAAGATATTGTCGAAGAAATTTAACCGCGTGGAATAATCTGAGATGGATATCGCTCTTCGAAAAACATGTTTTCCCAGATCTGAATGGCTCCGATTTCGCCGTCTCGTTCTGACATGACGATCGCATCTACGGGTTTGGTGATGGCGATGAACCAATCTCTTCCCAGATGGATATTTGGGGATTCGCCTATTGTTTACGTTCTCATCAATTGGAAGAGCCGGTTGTGAGTTGTTTGTCGCTTTTAAAGGTATAGAAGGGGAAATCGAATCGGATGTAGGAGTTACAAAGCGATTCAGATGAAGAGAAACAGAGGAGGAGAAGCGAGAAGATGGATCGAGACTGAAATGGGAGACAATCCAACTTCGTCATTAATTCTCCCGGGAAGAAAAAAAAAGAGGACAGGTGTCACTCTCTCCAGTGCTGACGTGTCAGCAAGATGGAGAGAGTTATTCTCTCTTTATAGTATAGATTGGAGCTTGTTTTAATTAAGTTTTTTCGCACTTAATTATTTTTTTTAAAAAAAATTTGGTTGTTTCAGGATTTTAAATAACCAATATGATGATTGGTTCATGTAAAATTAAGAAAATTTTCAATTTGTAAACATATACTCCCTCTGTTTCACAATATAAGGGGTTTTGAATTTTTTTGTTTGTTTCATATTATAAGAGATTTTCAAAATTTTATGCAAAATTAATTGTGTTTTTGTTTCTTTTTACTTTTTGAATATTACAGATTATTTTTTCATTGGTTGATCTGTTTTGAAATTGATGATAAAAGATTTTTTATTTTAAAAAATACAAAAATCAAATGTATTCTTAATCTGTGTGCAAAAATCTTAAATCCTTATGTTGTGAAACAGAGGGAGTAATAGATAAGGAAATTAACTATATGAGATTTTGAACAAACAATAATATCACCTCACATCATCATTAAGATTAGTTAATTATTTTTCCTTTTAATTTTCAGAAAAATTTATTAGTTAAATATTTTAGAGAATAAAGAAATTATATTTTATAATTAGAAAAACTATGTTATAGGAAATGCATGTTTATTAATTAAATGCTTTAAAAATTTAAAACATAATGTTTTCTAATTACAACAACAATAAAAACTATGTTATAATGTTATAGTAAATTAGATATATAGGATTTTAAACAACTAATATTATAAATGGTCTATGTAAGCATTTACATGATTAAGAAAATTTTCAATTTATAAATATGTAAGAGGTAAGCAAATTAATTATTCTCCTTTTTATTTTTCAGAAAAAGTTATTAGTTAAACTCTTTAGAAAATAGAGAAATTATATTTTCTAATTATATAAAAAACTATATTATAGTAAATTAGTTATATAAGATTTTAGACAACTAATATTGTTCCTACATATAAGTATCTAAAACTTAGATTTATTACAAAATTTAAAATTATAATATCGATAAAGATATTGAAGAGATAAAAAAACATGTATATGTTTTATTAACACCAAATTATACTTAGAATTAAAGTAGAAATTTTTCTTAATTTCCGTGGGATTGATTTGATTGGTCCATGTAAGCATTTACAGGATAAAAAAATCTTCAATTTTTAAATATGTAAGAGATAAAGTTAGTATATATAAAAGATTTTAAACAACCAATAATATCATTCCACTTCATCACTAAAATTAATTATTATTTTTTTTTCAGAAAAGTTTATTACTAAATATTTTAGAAAATAAATAAATTATATTTTATACTTACAAAAAGTAAAAATTGTTATGGAGAATTTAAAAGGGAAAATAACCAATACACATAAGAAGAAGAAGCTGGAAAAAAAAAAAAAACTCAAGCAAAAGCTAACATATTCGACAAAAAACATTAATCATAGAAAAAATAGAAGAATAAGAACCAAGAAGAGAAAAAATAAAAAGATGTAAATTGAAGAAAAGCGAAGATGAAGATAACAAAGAACTAAAACATAAAAAAAAAATCACAGAAGATAAGGCTAAACTAGGAAACCAAATAAAAGATGAAATTGAAGAATATGAAATTGAAAATTATGCTTAGCTATATCTTTATGATCGCATAACTTAAATTATTTATATTATTACTACATTGCTCATTACATGTGTGAAAATGTAGTTTTGCCATCTCTACTTTTCTAGCTTGATTTTGTTTCTATAGATCTTTTTCATTTTGAAGTTTGGTGAAATGTACTAGATAGTGAAAATTTTATTCTGCATAAGATTAAATTAAAGAAGATTAATTTTTTTTTTTATAAAAGGGATAAAGTTGTGGAAACTATAGCAAAAACCTAGCAACTACGACCACCTAAACTAATTATAAAAATACAGAAAAGAACAATAATCAAGATGAGTACAAAGAATAAGAAGAAACATAAATAAATAAAGACAAATATATGAAAGAACAAAGACAAAAAATAAATAAAAATAAACAAAAATAAACAAAGATGAATAAGCATACCGAATAACGGAATAAGAAACCACAAAGACAAATAAACTGAAGAAGAAGATGAGAAAGTGTAAAGATGAAGAAGAAACCAAAGAAGAAGAAAAAAATCGAAGAAAAATAGAATAAAAATGAACAAAGGAAGAAGAATAGGAATATCGGTTCACTACATTCTTCATGACCATGCTACTGCCGACAAAAGCTTATGATAAAATATATCATATCAAATTATTAATACAGACCCGCGCGTAGCGCAGATTAAAAAAAATATAAAAAATATATATATATATATATAAAGTTGAATGTGCTCTCTTCTAGTGCTGCCATATCAGTAATTTGAGGCTCTGAAAACTTGACACATCATCATTCTATTTGTTAATTTTCAATTATTTATTTGATTTATTATATTATATATTATTATACTTTAATTCTTATCATAAATATAATTCATTAATTTATTAGTTTTAGTTAGAATTTGAAAAGTCTTTATTTTTATAAAAAAATAGTTTATATATTGACCTAAACAAACTCTAGTTTACTAATTTTAGTTTTATCAAATTGGTTTAAATAGTTAAAAAATAACGAAACCTAAACCTAAAAAGAATATACGAGACTACACGTATAAAACGTACATAAGAAATACATATTGTATTAGAAATATTTTTAGATGATATGGTACATATTGTATCCTGCTAGAATATGACGTAACGGTGGTTCTCTCATGTCAATATATCTAGAACGAACAATGATTTTTTAAAGTATGTGTACATTTGTCTCATTTATCGCTAAACTTATCATTTTGATATTTTGAACAAAAATTCAAGAATAAAACTAAATATAACGGGGTGGATTGGGACGGGGCACAAGGAGACGGGAAGGAATGAGAAAGGGGCGGAACGAGACGGAAATGAATGAGAAGGGGCGGAACGAGACGAAAATGAATGAGATGGGCGGAAACAGGATGGGGCGGAACAGGATGGGAAGAAATGAGACCAAAATTATGCTCATCCCTAATTTTATTTAACGGGATGGGAGGGTACGAGAATTATGCATACCTCTAATTTTATTTAATTACTATGTGTATAACATTTTCAAACATAAAATTAAATTATAAATTCTAATATCCTCGAATTTTATTTTAACCATGTTAATAATAATAACGTAAAAACGCTTATCATCTCCTAGTTACTAATAAAAGCTGACTTTGTAGGCCTTAAAGAGAGTCCATATGAGATTAAAAAAAAAAAACAATTTGACTAGTCCATGTAAGAATTTATATAACTAATAAACTAATTTAATCGTAATTTGATTGGTTCACGTAAGAATTTAATAATTAATAAAATCTTCAATTTAAACATAACTTGATTGGTCCACGTGAGATTTTACATAATTAAGAAAATCTCCAATATTTAAATATGTAAGAGATAAGAAATTAATATATATGATTATAAATAACCAATAGTATCATTCCACATCATCACAAAAAATAATTAATTATTTTCATTTTTACTTTTCAGAAAAATTTCTTAATTAAACACTTTAGAAAATGAAGAAATTATATTTTTTAGTAACAATAGATAGAAAAATATTTTATATTAAATTAGTTATATAGATTTTAAACAGTCAATAGTATTGGTATATATATAAGCTTATCAAAAACTAATAATGTTTTTTCAAAACTTTTATATTGTATTATTGATAAAGATATGTAAGAGATAAGAAAAACATATATAAGTTTTGATTAACACCAAAAATCTACTTAAAATTATAAAAAGAAATTTTCTTAAATTAAAATAAGGATTTCAATTACATAAATAATCACTTAAAATTTTATAACATATATATGTAACAATAAAATTAATTTTATATAGCAAATATAAAACTAAAAAATCTTACACTAAAATTATTTACAAAAGAAATGTAGTCATGTAAAATTTGAAGAGTGGAGAATAAACCAAACAAAGAAGAGAAAGAAGTTAAAGAAAAAACAAAAACCAAGTCGAACAAAAAATTAATAATAAGAGCAAGAATGAAACCAAAGAAGAGCAAAAACAAAGATATCTAACTGCGAAGACGTAATTTAAATAAAAAAAGAAGAAGATATAAAAGAAAAAACTGGATAAGAAACTTGTGAAGACAAATCCAAATAATAAATCAAATACGAACGAATGAGATGAAACCAAACAACAGAAAAAATGAAGAATAAAGAAGAGCGAAGACGAAGAAGACCAAGGTCGAAGATGAGTGAAAATGAATAAAAAAACCAAATAAGAAGAAAGAAGAAATCAAAGCAAGAGAGACTGAAGAAGAATAAATCAAAGAAAATTTAAAAACATATAAATAAGAATGAATAAGAAAATGAAGAACAACGATGTGCGTCGATTATCTACTCTTCAAATAAGTTTTATACCTCTAGAAATCCAACCTATATATTAGCTTATCTACAATAATATTAGCTTCTCTAGCTTAAATTTGTTTGTATATTTTAATTTTATAGGTTTGGCTAGGTGTATGAGATGAGACACTGAAAATTTGTTCTACTTAAGATTAAAGAAGTTTATAATAAAAATATTTACAAAATATATATTTATGGATAATTTAAAGGGGAGAATAACCAATACATAGAAGAAGAGAAGCTGGAAAAAAAAACTCTAGTGAAACCTAACATTCTCGAAAGGCAAAATTAATCGTAGAAGAAATAGAAGAATAAGAACAAAGAAGAGCAAAAAGAAAAAGAAGTACAAGGAAAAGCGACATACAAATATAGCAGATAATGAATACATAAAATAAACCACAGAAGATAAGGCTAAATAAGGAAACTAAATAAAAAGATGAAACCAAAAAATAAGAAATTGAAAGCTATGCTTAACTATATGTTTATGATTGCATAAATTGAATTATTTATATTATTGTTATTTATTACTCAATACATGTGTGAATATGTATTTGTACCATCTCTGGCTTAATTTTGTTTCTAAAAATCGTTTTCATTTTTAAGTTTGGCTAAGTGTATTAGATAGTGAAATTTATTCTATAAAAGATTAAATTAAAAAGGATTACGATAGTATAAGGCCACACCAGCAAAAATATATTTAGTTCCACACCAACATGCAGGTCAATTGGTGGTAGCTTCCATGAGGGAAGGCTACTTAAAGGGTGAGGTCCTGGGTTCGAGGCTCACCAACAACCTGGGTTGGTACAGCTGGCTGCGGCGGTGTATACACCAGAGGGGTTGGGGTGTATTGTGCTGCAGCGCTGGCAGTGCCGTGGGCAGTGGGCCCGGAGACAGACTGTTACAGATTAAGTCGTTGAAATTTCCAATGGAAAATAATCAAGAGAAAAGAAGCTAAACAAAAATAACTATAGCAAAATCTTGGCAATTTCGACCGCCAAAATAAATCATAGAAGCAACAGAAGAATTATAACTAAGACGGGCACAAAGAATAAAAAAGAAACATTAAAAAAGTGAAAACAAAAATATCAAAGAACGAAGAAAAAAATCAAAGATGAAGAAGAAGACCGAATAATGGAGTAAGAAACCGCAAAGACAAAGAAACTTAGGAGGAAGAGTAAAGTCACTTTGTTCAAAAAGTCGGCGCTTTTCTCGAGTAGTCGGCGCAAAAATCGGAGTCGGGAGTGAACCGAGGCGACTTCATAAAACCGGTGCCACTGTTTGGTCAACCGAGGATTGACCGTGTAAACCGAGGAATTAATGAAATCGCTAGTTTATTGTAAAAATCGTCTGAGAATACCAGAATTCGACAGATCCTTGATTTGATTGGATTTTTTTTTGTTCCTCTTTGACTCGATCCGATAAGATACATGTTAGTTTTTCACTCTCCTTTGATCCGTTTCGTTGTTCTAAATTTGATGAATCGAATTGTTTGAAAACTGGATTTAGATCTTTTACGATGATGCTCTGGTATTTTCTTCACATGATCTTTTCATGTGGATTTTCGCTGATATGTTTTGATATGCTTAATGGGATAACTATTTTGCAGAAGCTTAAAATTTGAGAAAAGAAAAAGAAACAATAAGGCAGAAGAAAGAGGACGAGACTACGAGATTGGCGGCTGGAGAAGAAATGATAAGGATATTTTCTAGGGTTTACTAGTTTATAACTTATCTTTATTATCAATAATGCAATAAATAAAACAGAAAAATAGCAAATTACATTAATGGTTGATATACATTCGAATATTTATTGCCATATATATATTAATAAATAAAAATATATATTATAAACGGACCAACCGGTTAGATCGAATTGACTTGACCCATGACATGAGTTTCTCCGGTTTGTCCTCCGGTCCGGTTTAAAAACACTAAGAAAAATGTATAACTAATATTAAAATATATGATTTTCATATTTATGTGTTATCTTATCTTCTATATAAACAAAATATTATAAAAATTATTAAAATGTAGTCAAGATTCCTCTCCGACTAATCTCTGTTTTATTTCCGATTTTTCAAAAATCGGAAATCCTGCACCGACCGCCCGACTAACGCCTAACGACTTTTTGAACGTTGAGTAAAGATAAAGAATAAACCAAAGAAGAAGAAAAAAACCGAATAAAAAAGAATACATCAAAGAAAAAAATAATAATAAGAATATCTGATTCATTACAATCATCATGACCATGCTACTGATGAAAAAAACTTATAAATAAAAAATATTAAATCAAATTATTATTACAGATCCGTGCATAGCGCATGTAAAAACCTTGTGGCCTTAAAAAGTTGGTTTGTAATTACCCTGTCCACTTCAAATTAAATTGATCATGTCATTACAAAATAAACAGTTGAATGTCATATTTCACACGGGTAGACTTAGTGGCCTTAAAAAGTTGGTTTGTAATTACCCTGTCCACTTCAAATTAAATTGATCATGTCATTACAAAACAAACAGTTGAATGTCATATTTCACATTATTGTTTATTTTAGTTAATAACTGTGTTTTATTTTAATAAATTTTACAATTAAATTACAAAGACACTCTTGAGAATGCGAGAATGTATATTTTACTGATAAACACACGTAATTAAAATTGTGGTTAAACTCCATTTAATAAAAGAATTATATAAATGTATATTTGACTTTTAATATAAAAAAAATTTGGCGTTCAAAATAAAAAAGAAAAAAAAATATTTATCAAAAAGATAATTCTTTTTAGAATCTTAGATTTTGGAGAAGAAAAAACACGTACAGTGAATAATTGGTATCCAAATCTTATCTCCCCCCCGCTCTATTTCAAGAGTAAACCTCATGTTCCTCATGTTCTTATGATCGAGTGGATATAATTCGATTGGAAAAGATAAAAACGCATAGAATAATTGATATCCATATCTTGAGGACAGTGGTCCTCTCCCCACTCTATTTCAAGACCAAACTTCTCTCTCTTCTGTAGTGAAAGCAACTCTCTCGGAGCAGCAGCATTGCAGCAATGGTGGAGAAGTCGAGCTTCTTCGTTCATTTCAGCTTTCTTCTACTTCTGCTGAGTATCACAACATGTGCCGAAGGAGGGAGGAATCCGGTGCGCCGTTCATCGGAGAGGACATTGATGGACGGCCAAGATCTCTCGAGACCTCTGAAGCTGACGTTCGGTGGGCCCTCTCGGAATTGGACTGACGCCATTCCCATTGGAAATGGCCGTCTCGGAGCCACGATCTGGGGCGGCGTCCCCTCCGAAACTCTCAACCTCAATGGTACATGTCAAACATCGTCGTTTTTTTGTTCTTTTGTTGTCTTCATTCTCGTTTTTATTTTGGGGAATTGAAGGATATGATATGACAATATAAAACGGTTCAATTAAGGAAGTAAACAAAAGGATTACACAGCTAGAGTATAAGGCATATATTCTATAATAATGGCAAAAGTAACCTCATTAAGAAGGAGAATAATATCTCCACCGCTTGAAATTGCAACTTGCGTAGAGTGGGTAATAGGTAAAAGCGAATTTTTGTGTGTTTTAGAACTTCAAAATTTGGGAAAAGAGGAACACGGTTTTTGGATTTGCTATTTGATATTGAAGAGCTACTCTGAAGATCACTGTGACATCCCGGTTCTTGCAGTCTTGGTTTGGGAATCCGGTATGAGCTTTTCTAATGGGTTTAAGTTGTTGAACCTCTTCTAGAAGGCCCATGAGGCTTCTCCAAATCTCCTTGTGATTATCTACTCCTAATTCGATGCAGAAGGATAAGTGTCACTTTCTCATATACTAAGCATATTCCTAGTCTAGATGTCGACGAAGAGATCTTCTACAAAGATTTGCATCTATCTCTAGCCTTCCTCCCTAATGTTTTTGTGAAGTATAAATAGAGAGCTTTCTTTTCCGTGATCTTCATTCATCTCAAGAGTTTCTCATCTCTCTCACGGCTCTCAATCCTTCTCTCTCTCTAGATTTTTTATTCTCTATCTAGAGCTTCTCCTTCTCATCCTTCTCCTTCGTGTGCTACCATGACTTCTCCTCCGACCTCACCATGTGAAGACAACACCTCTCCTCCGACGTCGCCACCTCCGACTTCCGTTCCCGCCGGCTTTGAAGAACCAACTCCGCAAGCTATCAACCATGCGATGCCT
The DNA here is from genome assembly GCA_900406535.1 of Noccaea bulbosa. Classification (NCBI taxonomy): domain Eukaryota; kingdom Viridiplantae; phylum Streptophyta; class Magnoliopsida; order Brassicales; family Brassicaceae; genus Noccaea; species Noccaea bulbosa. The sequence goes on along the minus strand of OVBJ01000604.1, from coordinate 8,008 downwards.
CTGCTTCTTGGTGGCGATAACGAGACTCGCCGCCTTGATCGCTGGTGTGCCGCCTCCGCCACGTCCGGTGTACTATGTATGCATCGCCGGGGACGTATCTTCCACCGACGCGATACTCCTTCGCCAACCCACCACCGTTGCATCATCTTGTTCGTCCGCCACCTCAAAGGTGAGGATGGGCTTATGCCTCTCTCTTATGTGCTCCTTATTTCGTTGATAACCTAACTTGGGGTATATTGTTTTGAAGTAATCTTGTTATGCAATTTGATGGTTGTATAAATCGTTAGTGTTCATCTCTGTGGCTTGCATGTTAAGTAGTTATTGTGGCTTATTTGTTGTTTACGTGATAGTTAAATTGTGTCTTGTCATTGTCTCTGTTATTGTTAATTAAGTAATCTTGTCATGTCGTATATTATTTTGCATAATAATGTTGATTTGAAAGTAACTATTTTCACACATGTTAATGTGCATTAATCTGTTGCTTGTTTAGCAAGTTATCGCTAGCTGCTGTTGTTGATCTTATGCTGTTCACGTTAGTATTGTTATTGATCTCACACTTACTTGTTGGTCTCACTATTGTCGACATCGTCCGGTTGTGATTGTGGTTGTGTTAGTTATTGATATTGCTTGACCGCACTTAGCACCCGTTTTAATGTGGTAGGATCCTAATACGGTTGACAAGTCTTGTTGTTAAATGGTTCTACGTAAAGAGGTGGTGTTAGTCATTTAAATAGTAACTATTGCATTATGACATTACTTGGTTAAGTAATATCGAACTCTCGTCGCATGATAGTCTCGTCACGGTCATTGGACGTTGTGATGTGCTACTTGAGCTCACCTAGTATATATGCTAAATGGTTAGGGAACTAAATCGGTTATGTGATAATATGTTTCGTTGTGGTGGAACGGAGATAAGGTCACGGTCGGTTTGGACCAAGGACTTGGTCGATGATGTTATTGTGTTGTAGCCATGTGGACATGTCTTGGGGGTAGATAGAAATAAACATGACTCCTTCGGTTAGGGTAACAGCCTAATGTTTGTAGTGGCGGTTATGCTCCAGGGCATAAGTCATGGTGCACTGACGAGTGACTGGTCCGGCAGTATATTCGGGAAGGCAGTGTAGCCAACGTTTAAGTCCTTCAAGGTAGCGGCTGCCGGTGACATATGGGCTACCGGTTTTGTGAGTTATTATGAGAACAGCGTGTGTGTTGTCCATGTGCGTATTGGACATGAGTGCTAGATGTGATGCCGTATAGTCGGTGTTTGTTTGATGCTTTGTTTAACCAAGGCTTTGTGATCTCGAGTAAGAAGTGTGTAAGTTAGTTGTGTAGGTTCATACTCATGGGTAATCTAAATTACATATCCCTCCCCCTCCCGTTTTCTTACAGGTTAAGAAAGGCGGAAGTGACAGTTTGCTTTATCTATTGGTCTATTTTGCTCAAGCGGACAACCAAATAATAGGACCATGGAAAGGTTGAGAATAAGTGGATACGCTGCTCGGTTCCCGGTTGGTTGGTTGGACCGGAGGGAGCGGGTGTCACAATCTTGGTTGTCCGCTTGAGCAAAATACACCAATAGATAAAGCAAAATGTCATTTCCGCCTTTCCTAACCTCAGTGAAAACGGGAAGAAGGAGGGATGAGTAACTTAGATTACACAGGAGAATGAACCTATACAACCAACATACACACTTCTTACTCGATATCACAAAGCCTTGGTTAAACAAAGCATCAAACAAACACCGACTAGACGACATCACATCTAGCACTCATGTCCAATACGCACATGGACAACACAAACACTGTTCTCATAACAACGCATACAACTGGTAGCCCGCAATGCCCATATGTCACCTGCGGCCACTACCCCGAAGGACTTAAACGTTGGCTACGCTGCCTTCCCCTATATATCGCCGGACCAGTCACTCGTCAGTGCACCATGACTTATGGCCCAGAGCATAACCACCACTACCAACATTAGGCCGTTACCCTAACCAAATGTGTCCGGTTTATTTCTGTCTACCCCCAAGACATGCCCACATGGCTACAACACAATAACATCAGGGTCCAAACCGACCGTGACCTTATCTCCGTTCCACAACAACGAAACAACAAGTTATCACACATAACCGGTTTAGGTCCCTAACCATTTAGCATATACTAGGTGAGCTCAAGTAACATATCACAACGTCCAATGACCATGACGAGACTATCATGCAACGAGAGTTCGATATTACGTAACCAAGTAATGTCATGATGCAAAATGACTAACACCACCTCTTTACGTAGAACCATTTAAAAACAAGACATGTCAACCGTATTAGGATCCTACACCATTAAAACGTGTGCTAAGTGCAGTCAAGCAATATCAATAACTAACACAACCACAATCACAACCGAACAATGTCAACAATAGTGAGATCAATAACAATACTAACGTGAACAGCAGAAGAAGCGATAACTTGCTAAACAAGCAACAGATTAATGCACATTTACATTTGTGGAAATAGTTACTCTCAAGTCAGCATTATTATGCAAAACATATACGCCATGACAAGCTTACTTAATTAACAATAACAGAGACAATGACAAGAAACAATTTACCTATCACGTAAATAAGGCACAATAATTACTTAACATGCAAGCCACAGAGATGAACACTAGCGATTTATACAAACATCGAATTGCATAACAAGATTACTTCAAAACAATATACGCCAAGCTTAAGCGTTATATACGAAATAAGGAGCACATAAGAGAGAGGCATAAGCCCATCCTCACCTTTGAGGTGGCGGACGAACAAGATGATGCAACGGTGGTGGGTTGGCGAAGGAGTATCGCGTCGGTGGAGCATACGTCCCCGGCGATGCATAGTACACGGGACGTGGCAGAGGCGGCAAGAGTCTCGTTATCCACCGGTGGCACACAGAGAAGCAGAGCCATCGCATGGTTGATAGCTTGCGGAGTTGGTTCTTCAAAGCTGCCGGCGGGAACGGAAGCCGGAGGTGGCGACGTCGGAGGAGAAGTCATGGTACCACACGAAGGAGGAGAAGGAGAAGCTCTAGAGAAAGAATAAAACAATGTAGAGAGAGAAGGATTGAAAACCGTGAGAGAGATGATAAACTATTGAGATGAATGAAGATTACGAAAATGAGAGCTCTCTATTTATACTTCAAGAAAACATTGGAAAGGAAGGCTAGAGATATATGCAAATCTTTGTAGAAGATCTCTTCATCGACATCTAGACTAGAAATATCTTAGCATATGGTAAAGTGACACTTATCCTTCTCCATCGAATTAGGAGTAGATAATCACAAGGAGATTTGGAGAAGCTTCTTAATGGGCCTTCTAGAAGAGGTTCAACAACTTAAACCCATTAGAAAAGCTCATACCGGATTCCCAAACCAAGACTGCAAGAACCGGGATGTCACAATCACGATGGTAGATGAAACCTGCACATCTCTATTGAATACAAGGCTTTAATTTTTTTTTTTTTTTTTTTTTTTGTGGTATGTAAAAAGGAAAGAACTATTACTGTAAGGATAATATATGCTGTAAAACCTTGCAGTTATGTTTAGTGTGGTCACGTCGGAGTGGAGGTAAACAACAACCACAAAAGATAAATACTAAATCGAGTTTAAGAGTTATAAATTTATAATCTACTTGAATCGAACTTCCGTCCTATTTTTTTTTTTCAAAAAAAGCAATATTGAATCTTGTGTTGTATGAGCATTATTAAATCTTTGTTGGTTAGTTGTGTTCTTGAATAATTTTAAAGAGTTAAAATTTCGTTGGGTTTTGATTGACAGAGGACACAATTTGGACTGGAGTACCAGCAGATTACACGAACCCGAACGCTCCAGAAGCATTAGCAGAAGTTAGGAGACTTGTTGATGACAGAAAATATGCTGAAGCTACATCAGAAGCTGTCAAATTATCAGGCCAACCTTCTGATGTATGTTTTTCATTCTTCTAATGAATATTTTCTTTAAGTTCTTGGTTAGCATGCAAAGATTAATCCTTTGTTCTTGGTCTCTCTAAAGGTATACCAGCTAGTGGGAGATTTAAACTTAGAGTTTGGCAGCTCTCATCGTAAGTACAGTCAAGTCTCTTATCGCCGCGAGCTTGATTTGGAAACAGCAGTAGCTAATGTAAGCTACTCTGTTGGGACTGTGGAGTTCTCAAGAGAGTTTTTCGCTTCGAATCCGGATCAAGTCATAGTAGCCAAGATCTCTGCAAGCAAACCTGGATCTTTGTCTTTCAAAGTGTCTTTTGACAGTCATTTGCATCATCACTTGGAGACGAATCCTAAGGCGAATCAGATTCTGATGAAGGGAAGTTGTCATCCTAAGCGTCTTCCTATGAACTTGAAGAAAAGCATCAACGCCACAAACATACCGTATGATGATCACAAAGGATTGCAGTTTGCTTCCGTTCTTGAAGTGAGGGTAAGCAGTGGTGGCTCTGTGTCTTCCTTAGGTGGCAAGAAACTAAGCGTTGAAAAGGCGGACTGGGCTATTCTGCTTGTGACGGCTTCGTCTAACTTTGATAGTCCTTTCGCGATGCCTGCTGATTCTAAGAGAGACCCTGCAAAGGAATGCATTAGCAGAATCATCTCAATTCAGAAATACTCATACTCTGATCTTTATGGTCGTCATTTGGGGGATTATCAGAAGCTTTTCAACCGTGTCTATTTGCAACTCTCTAGCAGCTCAGATGATAAAAACAAATCTGTGCAACAAGCAGCAGCTTTAACTGCTGAAAGAGTGCGGTCGTTTAAAACTGATGAAGATCCTTCGTTGGTGGAACTTCTGTTCCAATATGGTCGATACCTGCTTATATCTTCTTCAAGACCTGGAACTCAGGTGGCTAACTTGCAAGGCATATGGAACAAAGACATTCACCCGCCGTGGGAGTGAGTTTTCGCCTTTTTTCTTGAAAATTTCTCACTTCGTTGATGTGTCACTAACTAACTCCCTCTTCATCTTCTTATGTGGTGCTTGCAGTGGTGCTCCTCACCTGAATATTAATCTCCAGATGAACTATTGGCATTCTCTTCCTGGTAATATCTGGGAATGCCAGGAACCGTTGTTTGATTATATGTCTGCTTTAGCAATCAATGGCCGCAAGACAGCACAAGTAAGTTCCTTATCCTTACAATGTTGACATAAATGTGTACAACTTGTTGTGTGTGTCAACAATCAAGATCAGTAACCATCTTGATGTGGTGTATAGGTGAACTACGAAGCAAGTGGTTGGGTGGCACATCAAGTGTCAGACATATGGGCAAAAACTTCACCGGATAGAGGCGAGGCAGTGTGGGCACTCTGGCCCATGGGTGGAGCTTGGCTTTGCACTCATGCGTGGGAGCATTATACATACACAATGGACAAGGTAAGAAGGTCCTCAATTTGCTGATCAGTTTCTTTAACTGCTACTGTGTTTTCAACAATCTCCACTTGTATGATTAATTTGTAGGAGTTTCTTAGAAAGAAAGGATATCCATTGTTGGAAGGATGTACATCGTTTATTTTGGACTGGCTGATCAAAGGTAAAGACGGATATCTCCACACCAATCCATCGACATCCCCTGAGCATATGTTCACTGCTCCTGATGGAAAACCTGCTAGTGTTAGCTACTCATCAACCATGGACATTGCCATTGTCAAAGAAGTCTTCTCTGCTATTGTTTTTGCTTCAGAGGTAACAAGACTGATGAAGTAATAAAAACAACGAAAAGAAATCATATACACTAAGATTTCTAACTTCTGCTTTTATCAAACAGGTTTTGGGGAAAATGAATGAGACTCTTATTGGAAAAGTGATAGCTGCTCAAGCAAATCTTCCACCGACTAGAATATCAACAAAGGATGGTTCTATAATGGAATGGGCAGAAGATTTTGAAGACCCGGATGTGCATCACAGACACGTTTCACATCTCTTTGGTCTTTTCCCGGGCCACACAATCACACTTGACAAGTCTCCGGAACTTGCTAAAGCTGTGGAAGTAACACTTAAGAAAAGAGGTCTGTCTTTTTCTTTCTTGTTTCTTCTTTCCCATTCCCATTCCCATTCCTGAATGTCATGTAAACATTGAAATGATTGTGATGCAGGAGAGGAAGGACCAGGGTGGTCCACCACTTGGAAAGCTGCCTTGTGGGCAAGGCTTCGCAATAGCGAGCACGCATATCAGATGGTCACGCATATATTTGATCTGGTGGATCCGTTAAACGAAAGTAACTATGAAGGAGGAATCTATAGTAACATGTTCACAGCACACCCACCATTCCAGATCGATGCTAATTTTGGGTAAGCCAGGAACAAATTATTTGCAAACACTTTAACCTATACAGTACTTGTTATAATACATGATTCTCATTTTTTCTGTTTTTTCTTGGGCAGATTCTCAGCAGCGGTAGCAGAAATGATAGTGCAGAGCACGACGAAGGATCTGTATTTGCTGCCGGCGCTTCCAGCTGATAAATGGCCTAACGGATATGTGAAAGGGCTTAGGGCACGTGGCGGTGTGATAGTTAATGTTAGGTGGATGGAAGGGAACCTCGTAGAGTTTGGTCTTTGGTCGGAACAGAGTGTGTCCACAAGAATAGTGTACAGAGGAATCTCTGCGGCCACCACATTGTCACCAGGGAAAGTCTATACTTTTGACAAAGATTTGAGATGCATTCGAACAGACATGTTATCTTTGAAGGTGCTCTCATATGGTGCTGCCACATCAGCAAATAGGAGTTCTACAAATTTGACACGTCATGACACTTTATTTAATCTATTATATTTTTGTTTTTCTATTTTAGTTCTCATAATAATTATCATTCATTACTATAATAGGCTTAACAAGAGTATGAAAAGTCATTATAAACAAAAGAAAGCTTTATGTATATAGATCTACAAAAACTATTATTTAGGGGGTGTTATTCAATCATGTATTTAAAATCAATTCTATAGGTTTTGTAATCCTTCAGATTTAAAGTTTTGATCTTATTTTAAAATATCCATAGGTTGATTCTAAAATCTCTGCAATATAGCTTGGATTCTGTTTTAAATAGTTTACTCATGAAACTCCACTAGAATTCATTTCAAATGACTCAATAAACAAAAGATTTTTAAAGTCATTTACTTTTGAGTAATACTGGATTTTAAATCAGGATTTTAAATCTTGATTGAATAACACTATATTTGAAAATCTATTAATGATGGATTACAAATAAGATATTCAATAACACTGGATTTAAAAACATAATTTAGAATCATTAATTGAATAACACTAGATTGTAATTATAGTTCATTTCATTTCATTTCAAATACAACATCTAAGTTTAGTAATTTTAGTTTTGTCAGATTATACAACTTACCTTCAATTCTCTGTTTGTAGTATGGTTAAAATTCTGATTTGTTTTTCTTCATTTCTTTAGTTCAAAAATGTGAAATGTGTTGCAACCCATATTTTGAACTTGAAACACATTGCTATATAATAATTAAAGAGAAAGAGGTGTCTGTATTCACTCAAAACACATTTCGCATTTTTGAACTAAAGAAATGAAGAAAAACAAATCAGAATTTTAACCATACTACAAACAGAGAATTGCCATAAATTCTTGAAAATGTCCAAAAGATGAAAGAAGAAAAACAAAGAGCAGCATAACGGAAGATTAAACTCGGCTTTGAGAAAATGATCTGAAAAACCCACTGGCGGCGACAGCTTCTTCTCTGAAAAATTGATGAACTCTGAACTCAGAAGCATTTCTTGTGAACAATCGACGGTCCTGATGTTGGAACTCATTTTTGATAATATTATATATGTCAAAAAAATGAAGTTGGTTTGAATGAGAAATGGAGGTCCAAGTAGGTTGCTTGTATAGCATAAAATGTAACATTTGTGAAATGTCTCACATTGGAAGGTTGAAGTGTAAATCCTCTTGGATAAAAATTAAAAAGTGGATAAAAGAGATATCCGGGCTGAACTTGTTTTCGGGCCTCGGGATTTGGCAATC
>OVBJ01000603.1:0-48367 GCA_900406535.1 Noccaea bulbosa | reverse complement strand
AACATCCAAGTTTAATTTAATGAAATTAAGCCTTTGAACAAAAAAAAAAAACGATATTAAAAAGCAAGGGATCCCAAAAATAGTGTAAATGCTGGTTTTTATCAATTTGGTTACTTGAAAATGGTAAAGGAAATTTAGTAGTACTTGTAAGGATTTTCCCCTCATAGTTCTACACTGAAACCGATGTATTTTATTTGTTTTTTAACCTATTTTTTTAAATAAAAAAATCGTTTTGTGATTCATTTATTTAAAATAAGATTTTTTCTTATTATTTGACCTATTTTTGGGGGTCTTCTAATTGGTTTGTTTCCAATTTCAAACCACTTCGGGAGTTCCAACCTAGGTTACTAGGTCGGGTGAGATATTGAGAATTGAGCAATAAGCATTGAACAATGAGCATTGAGCATATCTAATCTATAGTCTGTCCATTAGAGTATATATTTAAATTATTGCACGGAACATTATTTGAAGAGAACATAAAATGGGAATTGAGACCACAGCTGACAGCACAACGAAATCATTGTTCGGGTCACTAAATCCTTTTCAATTACAATTTGAAAGATATCCTTCTTATTACAAAAAAATGTTAAAGTAAGATTACAATCGAAAAGAAAAGCATCTTGCAGTTTTTTGTGTGGGGGTGAGTGGTTTGTTCTCCACGTTTTGGCAGTACTTACGCGGTCCCAAAAGAATGGCTGAAGTTCTCTATCACTCCAACTTAGCTAGGGATAAAATCATTTTCTTCATATGCTTTATTTTAATCTAATTAAGTCAATGACCATTGAATCATAGACTAAACATGTTTTAAATAATCTATATAAGTATGCTATATATCAATACCATACGATGATGATACGATATATTAGTGTAGTGACCAGACCGGTTGTTCTTTAAAAAATTGTAACTCAACTTCTTCGTCGTAATATTGTAAAAAAAAATATTTATAAAAGCCACTAAAAAGATGTAACAACGTGTATTTAATTACTTTTTAAAAATTACTTTAATTAATTTCCCCTACCAACAATTAATTATGTATCAGCCAATATTTGTAGATGTAAGATTTGAGTGTATTAATTGTGTATATATCTTCTTCATTTCAGTTCTCAACATACGGAGTGGAAGAGTGTGTCTATAACTCAAAATTCTAATTTATTATTTCCGATATTTGAAATTTAATAACGTTATTAATGAGTCCTAATCTACGTCCGGATTCAGAATTAGTAGTGGCTTTGAGAACGAAACTATACAATATCTGGCGTGACGAAGTGTTTAATCACGACATAAAGGTAAACAAAAAGAGATCAATTTCGTTTGATGTGGTGATTAATTTAACAAAAAGTATATTCGTCTGCAAAATCTCGACCGTAATAAAACAAGAGTGACAGCATGAAGAATAGATAAATTTGTCGAAAATGCTAGAGACGCAGAACAAAAGGTCTTGAGTGGATGACAGGATAATGAACCCAAAAAGGAAAGCAACCGGGGAATTTTAGAAAATAACGTCACTGATAAATGGTTAACATACAACAACAAAAAAACAGTGCGAGGCAAATTGTCTGCGAAAATGAGTTTTGAGAATTTGATTAAAACCACGTAACAAAGTAACAAAATCAAGAAGATCAGTTGGAATTGATCAAACCAATATAAAGGATTATGATAAGTTTCAGTTCGCGAGATATATAAACTAAAATAAGAAATTGTGGATGACATTTAGGAGATTGAATGTTTAACCGTTCGCTTTATTTTGCTCTGATGTAGGATGCTTGGAAGAGCCAGTGGAGAATATTCTCAAAGGAGCTCTGAGGCTTAAGGTTCATTGTTCATAGAGATCAGTCAAATACCTATAAGGAACCAACAACATGATTATAAGTTAGAAATACATATTTGGAAAGACGGCTTGCGCTATTTGGTACCAAGAATAAGTGAAGATTAATGTAGAACCATCTAAGTTGGTTGACATATACAAATTAAATGAGCATAGAACGAGGGCTGATCTTAAGAAGTTTGTTGAATAAAATGAGTACTCTATGTAATGTAACAATCCGAATCTGGTTCTTATTGAATTGCAGGAGTGCGGTTTTCTTCAAATGTAATCGGTGTCTGTCGGTGTTTTTTTTGGAAAGACGACAAACTGTGTTCCTACAATGCGTTTCGTATAAGTACGTTATGATTTCAAAACTAAGTAACATATCAGAAACTAGTATTTATTCCGTTTTTAATTGAATGATATGATAGTTTAGAGTTTTTACACAAACGAAAAAATAATTGGTAATTAGTTATAGATCATAGATGCACTATTCTTTTACACTAAACACTTTTCCGTAGATAAAAACTAAATGCTCTACTTTAAGTCTTTAACTAAAATATTACACTAAACATTTTTCTCAAAATTTCTAATTAATTTGATATCAATTAATAACAAATTGCATACAAAATCACTAGTTTTAGTTTTTAGAATGTATTTTTTAAGGGTTTATAATTTAAATATTTGGGTTTAGATTTAGTATTTTGGGTTTAAAGCCTTCAAACAAATATCAAGGTGGATTAATCCATACTCATAAAGCTAACGTTGAGATCCCGGAGGAGGCGTATAGTGAGTGATACAGACTATAGAGAATAAAGTAGACAAGTAGATACTTTTTGTTTAATAAAAATGAAATTATAGAGAATATGTGAGAGGTGGTAAGAGACGAACAATAATAGAACAACAACAAACGTGGCAAACAAATAGGACCGACATCGAAAACAACACTTGACACGCGATGTTACAATACATCTTCGACTAAAATCTCAAATCTCAATGATCAACAATAATGTATATTCTATTCAAAATGTATATTCTATTCATGGACTAATCTTACTTTGAGATTGATCTTGAGTTATATATAAAAAATAATAATAGTGTATATTACTTTCCCACTTCACTATTATACTATCTAGAACACAATTTTTTTTTTTTTTTTCATTTTGCATTTGCGTTTGAAAAACTAGATTTAAGTTATAAAACGTGTGATTTATTCAATTATTATATTTGTTACAAACTAAATACTTGAAGATTGAAAGAAAATTTTTACTCAATATAATAGTTGTATCAAATGAATTTCCTGTTACCCATTATACGTATTTGTTGATACTTTTAGTCTCATTAATAATTAATAATTACTGTTCAGTTTAGTTTCATTGAACCAAGTCCAGTCTAATTAATTTCTCCTATGACAATTGAATATGCAAGAATCAATCATATTTCATCTAGTACCAATACGCATTTCCCTAATTATAATACTTCAAAATAAATACATATACCAAACTATAATAATATACAACATCGCTTTGCAATCAATGTTCTAATTAGATTAGTATATAAAAAATTACGAGCTAGCGTTCACAAATGATGAATCTATATAAATAATTAAATGCACTTACCAAAATATCTATAACTTTTTTTTGGGTTCAAATCCAATATATCTACACATTCTGAGTGTTTGTGTTATATATATAGAGAGGATCATAGCTCGTAAGCTCACCCCCATCAGACAAGTCATGTCTCTTGCTTCTTGATTCTGAATCTTAGTGTCATAATACTATAAGAATTTTTTTTTAAAATAAAAAAAATTTGGAGTCCAAGTCAAAAACATGAGAACACCCAGTAGCTCTGTGGGTAAGAACCAAGCGCGTTTCTCGATTAGTCTCATATTCAAATGCATCAGAGTTCTCATCAACAGATCTATTTCTTTCTTATCTTCGTAGAAAAATTTCAAATTTAACTTTCCTTCAGTATATTCTCCATCTCCGCCATATTTTTTTGGTTGGGTGTTCGTGAGAGGTTATATGAAATTCTACCCCTTGGTGTTCATATCGGAAAAAAATGTCAAGAAAGCCATGTTGTGTCGGAGAAGGGCTGAAGAAAGGCGCATGGACCGCCGAGGAGGACAAGAAACTCATCACTTACATCCACGACCATGGCGAAGGAGGCTGGCGCGACATTCCCCAAAAAGCTGGTTTATAAATATCTTTATATATACACATGTTTATTTAGTATTTATTTATTCTAAAAAGTTGTTATACTGAATATGATGTTTAATTAGGGCTGAAACGGTGTGGAAAGAGTTGCAGACTGCGATGGACTAATTACTTAAAGCCTGAGATCAAAAGAGGCGAGTTTACTTCAGAGGAAGAGCAGATTATCATCATGCTTCATGCTTCTCGTGGAAACAAGTACGTTTATATGTTTATTAGTGTGTATGGATCCCCACATGTATAATGAAATGCATGAAAAAGGTTTCATATTACTTTGAAGATATGATCATCATTTAAATCGATCTTGTCTTCGGTCAATGTCTCTCTCTCTCTCTTCTTGCCTTCAGGTGGTCGGTTATAGCGAGACATTTACCTAGAAGGACAGACAACGAGATCAAGAACTATTGGAACACGCATCTCAAAAAACGTTTGATTGAACAGGGTATTGATCCCGTGACTCACAAGCCACTGGCTTCCTCTGACCACACTGTCACCACACCGCCTGAAAATTATCATTCCCTAGATGCCCCTAGTCCTGACGACAGGCAATACTTCCAGTCGAGCTCTATGCCTTCCATGTCCTCTCCTCCTCCTTCCTCAGGTTTCAACACGATTTCCAAGTTGTCCGAGATAAGCAACAATGATGGGGCGGGGGTGCAGGGCAGTTCCTTGAGCTGCAAGAAACGTTTCAAGAAATCGAGTTCCACGTCAAGGCTATTGAACAAAGTTGCGGCTAAAGCCACTTCCATCAAAGATATATTGTCCGCTTCCATGGAAGGTAACTTGAGTGCTAATACAATACCACATTCAAGCTTTTTCAATGGCTTCTCTGATCAGATTCAAAATGAAGAGGATAGTTCTAATGCATCCCTGACAAATACTGTCGTCGAATTCGATCCCTTCTCCCAGTCATCGTTGTACCCTGAGCACGAGATAAATGCTACTTCTGATCTCGGCATGGACCAAGCTTACGATTTCTCACATTTTCTCGAAAAACTCGGGGGAGACGACCACAACGAAGAGAGCAATATGAATGTCGACTGTGCTCATGATCTTCTTATGTCAGATGTTTCCCAAGAAGTCTCATCAACTAGCGTTGATGATCAAGACAATATGATTGGAAACTTCGGAGGTTGGTCAAATTATCTTCTTGACCATGCCGATTTTATATATGACACCGACTCAGATTCCCTCGACAAGCATTTCATATGAATCTTCATATCCACAGAGAAAAGTTGAAAACTGTTTTAAACTTGCGTGAACGAGAAGTTTATGTATGTGTTATTATCTAATTTGGAATTTTAGTATATGTCGTCCTAGATCTCATGGTTAGGGTATATATGATGTTAAATAAGGGTTGCTTAGGTTTCCCCAAGAAGAACAAAAAAAATTAGGGTTCGAATTAGGGTTTGTCTTGCACTGAGTGAGAGCCATGCATGTGACCTCCCGGATCAATTAGTAATTGATTTGCGCGGGCCACGATGTTTTTGTAATTTTTATCTGTATATTGTAATAAACCTTGTTTTTATTTATCGTATTTCAGAAAAGCACCCATTATAATCATTTTTTTTTTTTGTTGGTTAAAGTTAAAGTCCATTATAAGTTTATAACCATATATCAAATATCAATCATGCTCTTTTTCGTTTTCATGCTCGTCTTTATGATTTAATCATATAATGTTTCCAACTTTCCATGGCATGAAAGTGGTGGCATCTTTTCGTAAGATACGAAAATATCAACCACAAGAAATTTTCTTTTATGGTAGAAATTTTAAATTAATGATAAACTAGATTGTAAAAACCCAAACGAAATGTTCCAAGAAAAGTGTATGTGTGGTCCATAAACAATTCGGGTGAAATCTAAAGATCAAGATGTGAATTAGATAATTGGATTTGTGACCCTACAAATCTTGTCTATTACGCCCTCCGTTCCAGAATATAGGATATTGTAGAATTTTTTCTTATTCCAAAATATAAGATATTTTAGAATTTATAAGGTATTTTTTACAAACTTCAAGAACCATTAATTAAAAGTAACTGAATTCTTAAAACTCTATTGGTTAATATTTATTAAAAAGTAGTTTGATTAAAAAAAAAATCATTTATTGTTTAACAATAAATATTTCTTAATTTGTTTGTAAAGTCTAAAAAATCTTATATTCTGGAGCGGAGGGAGTAACAAACTCCATTCTTAATAACCATATAGTTAAACCATTTCTCAATAATAATAATAACAATAATAAAAATACTGACTTTTTTTTTTAATTCTAACATGAAATTATTATCAAAGTGTCTATGTAAAACTATAGAGCATCCACAATGATTCATTATCTCATTGTAAATTACAAATTTTTTGAAATAGAATTGGATTTATCTTCAATGGTTCATTCTATTTTATCTTTTTCAATTTATTATTAATTGTTAAAACTATATGTTTTCTTCAAATTTTACAAACTGAGTCATCCATTTTTTTCTTGCAAAAATATTCATAATTGTGATATTTTTATTTTTTTTATTATGGTTATTTTATTATATTTGATATTAAATAAATGTCATTTATAGTTTAATAGAGTTATGAATATTTTAATATATTTAAATAAATCATAATCAAAATAATTAAACTGTTAAATTAAAATTATTTAAAAATTGAAAGACCATTTTATTTCAATTGCAAAACAGTATATTGCATTATCTTATTCTAAAATTTAAAAGTAAAAATAGCATGATGTTATTTTGCAATAGAAAATACAATACTATTAGAGCAAATTCTATTAAAGTAAATTCTACTGCAACTGACAAATTTGACATTGGTTGAAAATCCTCTTAAAACACGATTTGATATCTCAGTTCACTTAATTTCTAAGAAAGAAACGACGATAACAATTTATTGTTTGACAAATAACTCTAAGAAGTCTCACTCACTTTTCGTTAATGGCCTTTTGACCCACTAATCCCTCAATATGTTTTTAGAAGACAAAACAGTACTAGTAGAAATGCCCCTACGATCTTGCAAAGAGGCAAGAAAACGATGCAAGTTACGAGACCAAATCATAATGCGGTCGACCCCATTCCTACCAGGTGTCTCTTGCATCGTTGATCGCCTCTTTCAATGATCTCAACTTTCTTTTTATCCCACTCCTTGATATGACAAACAGGGTATGGGGGCACGTGCTCCTCGCCTCCACCACCCTCCAAAGCCCTTTATCCGCCACTGAATACAAATGTGTTAAAAATTTCCTATATAATAATTATTGTAATTATTATGTTATGAATCTTCTGTAGTTTTCTGTATGATTTTATATGCCCTCTCAAACTTAAAGCGGTGATGAAGTGGGAGACGAGAACAAAGATTGATGGTTTTGATGGTAACATGTTAGTGGTATGCAACTATATGGAAACATGAAAGAATTTCAATCTTGTAAAACTCTATACAACGCCCTAAATCCCAAGTAATATAACAGATACGAGAAGCAGAAATGAAAAGGCATGTATGAAGGATGTCGTGTATTCTATCCAGTTATGAAAAGAGATACGAAGAATATTCTATCTACCTAATCATCAAAAGAGGAACTGGAAACTGTTGAAGAGAGAAAAATCCTAATAAAAGAAGGACAAAGGACGAAGAATCATCAACAACTCTAAAGAACAAAAGAGACTATAAGCAACGAGTTTTTAGAAGCTACCCTAGAAATTTGCAGTGTCCTTTGGTTATTGTGGAGATTAACCAATTAATAGAAAGAAAATTAATTGTGAATCCATGTTTTTCTTAGTTCTTAAAATAATTGAATACTTNCCCTTTTTTTTTTTTTTTTTTTTTTTTTTAAATGTATACTTACCACTTGTTTCAAGAAAAGAAAAAAAAAAAGAGAATCGAATAATTTGTGTCCAAAACTAATCAAATGAATTTTATTTTTAAAATCCAGTACTTCTTTAGAAAGGAATCTATGTATTATAGTCCAATTTAATGCGTGTATGATGACGCATTCTAATTAATCGGTAGTCTGCCTTTTAAACCATGATGCAATTGGAATTTCAAGTTGCTACGCTTTATTAAAAAGCTTAATTTGTTAGATTATTTCACAAGTGGGTTATTTGCCAAATTGATGTGGTAAGTAAATATGCGTTTTTTATCATGTAAATTAGCTTGTAATAATTAGGTAAAATAAAATGATACTTTTTAAAACATGTTTCTATGTTATTCGACCACGATATTAAAGTTTAGTTGTTTATACTAATAACACTACAATAAAATGATAGAATTTGGTTATTTAGTTTAAATACTCTTGATAAAATAACTTTTTTTTTTAACTAGAATCAAATCATTGTTTATCTGAAAATTTAGAGAAAAAAAGGGGACAGACACTTTTGTTTGTCAATTCCTTTTCTGTATTGTGAATCTGTCAAACTGAGATATAATAGTTTTTTCAGCTTAACCACGTTTATGCTAATCGTGTGGTAGCGACTGCTAGCGTAGCAGCTTTCTTTTTGGCCGGCATGTGGTAGCGCTTTTTACATAAAGCAAAATAATACTTTTCACTTTACCTGTTAACTGGCAAAAAAATGTGGGACAAAGTGGGGAAAATAAAAGACTAAAATATACAAAATGAGAAGAGAAAATCGGGTTATCGAGCCCAAGCTACTACACTACTAATGTAAGTTGAGGGTTAATTATAGCACTATCTTTTTTGGAGTACCAATCTTCTTTTTTGGAGTACCAATCTAATGCGATTACATCCATTAAAATGTTAATCATTGAAAGAGATTTTTTTAGTTTTTAATGAATTACCTATAAATAATTATATATATATATATATATAGATAAGCCCAAAAAAATTATAGGATCATCTGCACAAAATAATTAAGCCCAATACTAATGAGCTTATTTAAAGGCCTAAAATAGGATTATTACGAATGCGGAGAGGCGTCAAATTCATTCAACCCGTTAATAAATGGTAATCACTTTGTAAATGTAAGATGGTAATGTTACTATCACTTTTACGAGGTGATGTGAGTCAATACAGTAATCTTGGGAAGCATCATTGTTTGACCGACGATTTGAATATGCTCTCACTCCCTCTCTCTCTATAAATAGCCAATGTTCAATCACTATCTTACAATACTCAAATCTCCAAGTTCTTGATCAAAATCATATCTACAAAATGAGTGGGAAAAACAGCAACAGCGGCGGTGGAGGAAAGAGCAGTGGCGGTGGTGGTGGCAATAGCGGTGGAGGAGGAAAGAGTGGCGGTGGCGGCAGTAGTGGTTATATGGTAGCTCCGGGGTCCAAAGGTGGTGCTTATATCTCAAGAGGTGGATTTGAGAGTAACCCTCAAGGTTACTTTAGTAGTTTGCATGGTAGTGGACAGAGCAAGAAGTGACTTTTGTTCGTGTGTTACTTCTCTAATTATTAATAAAATAAATAAAATGTAATGAAATTTAAGTAAGCATTTTGAATAAATGAGGTTTATCTTTGCAGTTTCTGTCATTGTTTAGTCGTCAATGTCATGAATTATGGGGGGGAATGCATAAACAAAGCCAGCAAGATAATGGGGCTTCTTTGATAAATACGGGCCCAATATAAATAAGCATCATTTAATAGAATCACATATACGAATTTTTTTCTTTTCTTTTTATGACATCAAATACGAAATCTATACGATACGATTTTTAATTTGATATAACTCAAATTTTTTAAAAAATTGACCACGAAAAATAGTAGATTTCTTATTTTTCTCAAACCTTTGAAATGTAGATTGAGATTTAGATTTGAAGTGTTCCCACAAATTTACAAGTCAGCAAAACAGAGCCAACCGTTTGAGATAAGCTGAATCGGATCAGAGGAAGAAGACGACGTTGCCCACGAGACCGTAATCACACGTGGCCGATTCTCAGATATTCCTGATTTTCTCCCTTCTTTCTTTTCCCGCAAAAAAAAAAAAAAGGTTATTTTCTTGTTGGTTTGAGAGGGAGAGATTGGTGGTGGAGAGAACGAAGGAAGAAGAAGAAGAAGAGTAAAATCAAAGATTGGGGGTTTCTCTCACTAACCTACCCACCAAACTCTTTAGAGATTCTAGTGAGAGAAACTAATCTCGGATTCGAAAAATGTCGAGCTCAGCGGCTTCGTTGTGCTGTTCATCAACCCAAGTCAATGGATTAGGTCTTAGGCCTGAAAGGTCGTTTCTTTACCAACCCACTTCGTTTACTTTCTCCAGGTAAATCATAATTTCTCTCGAGCTAAAATCTCCCTCAGAATTCTTGCTTTCGATCGGGTCCGACACTGGAAACTGTTTGTTGTTGTTGTTGAAATGAAATTTGCTGTAATTTAAGATGAACCGAATTGTTTCTCTCTGATTCTACGGAGTGATAATAATCTGCTAGTTGATGTTCATCAAGGAGTTGGTTAATGTCGTTCATGTGTTTGTGGATATGCTTGAGTGAAATTATTTGTTATCCACTTCTGCTTCCAATTTGATACTCAATCTGGAATTATTTGTTAATCCCCAAGCCACAATTTGGTATCAAAACTTCTTGCAGAAGGAAAACCCATGGTGTTGTCAAGGCCTCAGCTCGGGTTGATAAGTTTTCGAAAAGCGACATAATTGTTTCTCCTTCGATTCTCTCGGCTAATTTCGCCAAATTAGGCGAGCAGGTGTGAAAGTTACTCCCAAAGATTTCTCTGTTTTCGATAACTTCTTGTTTTTCTGTTGTTTCCACGTTTCACTCTCTTTTTTGTCCTTACTTCTTCCAGGTGAAAGCAGTAGAATTGGCAGGTTGTGATTGGATCCATGTTGATGTGATGGATGGTCGTTTTGTTCCCAACATTACAATCGGACCTCTCGTGGTTGATGCTTTGCGCCCTGTAACAGATCTTCCTTTGGATGTTCATCTTGTAAAAACCTCCTCCTTCTCTCTCTCTCTCTCTCTATATATATATATATGGTTTCTTGATGTTTTCTAGTCAAGTTTTTGATTTCAAGGTTTTTGCTAAAACCAGATGATAGTGGAACCGGATCAGAGAGTACCGGATTTCATCAAAGCAGGTGCGGATATAGTCAGTGTTCACTGTGAGCAGTCATCGACCATCCATTTGCATCGCACTGTCAATCAAGTACTGATATCTTCTTGCTTCCACTTTTTTAATTTGCTTATGGTGGAATATTCTTACAACGAATCTAACCTTTGTGCTGCTGTTTAGATAAAAAGCTTAGGTGCTAAAGCTGGAGTTGTCCTAAACCCTGGGACACCATTGACTGCAATAGAATATGTGTTGGATGGTGAGTTTTTTTTCTGTCTTAGCACTGCACTTGCTTTGGCGAGAGATGATAGGATTATTCTCACTAAAGTATCATTTGTTTCTGGAATCAGTGGTGGATCTGGTCTTGATTATGTCGGTCAACCCCGGGTTTGGTGGACAGAGCTTTATCGAAAGCCAAGTAAAGAAAATCTCCGATTTGAGAAGAATGTGTGTTGAAAAGGTAACGATATAGTAACGTCTGCCCGAGTGAAAGCTTAATAATCTCTCCTGAAAAACTTTGATTTCTATGTTTAGGGAGTAAACCCATGGATTGAAGTTGACGGTGGTGTCACTCCAAAGAATGCCTACAAGGTGATACTCGAAATACTCTTCCGAGTCTCATCTTTAACTCACATTTTACTGCTGTAGATAAACTTATGTGCTCTAGAGATCTTTGGATTATGAATCTTATGTGAGTTATAATAGGTTATTGAGGCTGGAGCAAATGCTCTAGTAGCTGGATCAGCTGTATTTGGAGCTAAAGACTACGCAGAAGGTATAACAGACATTGACCATTGTAGATACTCTCTGAGTTTAGCTAGAGGGACAATAATCTAATGTTTGTTCTGTTTGTTTGTTTTAAAAATCTGCAGCTATAAAAGGAATCAAGACCAGCAAGAAGCCAGAAGCTGTGGCTGTGTAATGTGAAACAACAAGGACTGTGTTTATCTTAGGTTGCTTGATTTTCACCGTATCTCAACACCATGTTAGCATCTGAATACTCTGCTTGCAATACACAAAATTGAATCTTGAAAACATAAATTCCCAATTTGTTTTGTGCCTGTAGTGTTTTTAACGTTTCCGTTCACTGTTTCTGGTCCTTTGATCTGAGTTGCAGTAATTGTTATTTCAGGAACAGTTAAAAAGCCAAAGACGATCATCCAGATGTTTTTGCCGTTGTCTCCATACACCAGTTTCCATTCACCATAAGATCTATAAGAATCATATTCAACAGTTTCAAAACAGGCCCCTTTATACTCTTATGTACTATTGTCTTGTAGATTGGGGATATGCGAATTCCAAACATTTTGCAATGAAACTGTAATAAGAAACCAGCTGTTACATATGTATTTTTGGCATCTGAAAATAAAGCATTTTCATTTGTCTTGCCCAAAAACGTAGGATCTCATAATGATACATCTCTGTATAGAGTGACAATCACTTTGCTCAATCTGCTGTAAAAGATTTATTCTTATATACAAATACAACCAAGAGCCTGAGATTCAACAAAATAACACAAGATTAACAGAGATTTACTTGCAGTTGGAGAAATGAAGAAAAACCCAGGAATTGTTGCTAGCTAATAGTTCCTAAACGACTTGAATTGGTCAAGAAACAAGCTGATCTTAGATATCCATTCTCTTGGTAAAGCCTGGCTAGCAATTGATTCGCCACAAGGTTTGGCAAGATTCCGGTTTTGATCATGTCACAGTGCAACATCATTGTGTCAATAATACGCTTTTCTTGAAGGTGGCCCTTTAACATCGAAACGTAACTCCATAAGTCCGGGGTTATCCCACCAGATCTCATGTCTGAGAAGAACCTGGTAGCTCTAAGAATGTAGCCGTTCTGGCATAACCCTTGAATCAAGCATGTAAAACCCACATGATTCCAGCATCCCATTTGAGCAATGGGATTCTTAGTCGAATCTTCTCTGTTTTCCAAATGAAAATCGACGGCCTCCGTGATTCGCCCTTCTTTCCAGAATCCATCTACTAGGCAAGCGAACGTGTGACCACTGGGTTGGATTCCAGCCTCTAGCATGTCACTGTACAGCCTGAGTGCTTCTTTCATGTTGCCTTCCTTGAAATGCGCATCGACCAAAGCTGTGTAAGTCACAACATCAGGATCTATACCTCTGATGGTCATCTCGGTGTACAAACCCATTGCAGCTTTTAAGTTTCTCAATTTGCAGTAACCATCAATCAAAGTAGAAAACGTTATGATGTTGGGTTCTACGCCACTTGCTGTCATCTCTGAGCACAAGTCCAGAGCTTTCACCATGTTGTAGTCATTACAATACCCATTAATCAGCGAATTGTAAGTCGCAGAGCTCGGAAAAATTCTCTCATTCTTCATCCTCTGAAGCAATCTATTTGCTTCTGCTAGCTGACCTTCAATGCATAGCCCATTGATAAGTATTGTATAAGTGAATACATCAGGCGAAAGATTCATACTTTCCATCTCAGAACACAACCTCATTGCTTCCAATATGTTCCCTGATGTGCACTGTCCATGAATTAAACAGTTATAAACATATAAATTAGGATCAACCCCAACCTTCACCAAATGCACGAAAAGGCTCCTCGCAGCTACCAACTCGTGAGCTTTGCAAAAACCATGAACCAATGTGCCGAAAATAACAACATTTGGCAGCAATTCAGCAACCAGAATCTCCTTATACAACCTGTAAGCTTGTCTCAGGTCACCAGTCTTGCAGTAACCATCAATCATTGCACTATAAGTATACAAGTTTGGATTAACACCATGTTTCTTCATCAACTGGAACATCTTCTCTGCTTCCTCCATCTTATTTTCCCTACACAGATCACGGATGTATATGGTATAGATATAAACATTCGGCTTGATCCCTGCAGATGTCATTTCGCCAAGGAGTTTCTCTTTCTTGGAGGAAAGACCTTGTTTGAAACAGCATTGAAACAAAACTGAGTAAATGTGGACATCAGGGACCAACCCACGAGAGGCCATAAGCTGGTAATCAACCCAGACTGAATCAAACATTCTCCTTCTAACCAAACCATTCAAAATCGCAAGACAAGCTTTAGAATCTGGCGAAAATATCATCTCTCGACTCACCCAAAGAGCCTCTTCAAACCAACCTATCTCCAGAAGCTCCATAATCAATAGACTAAACACCCCGATAGTGAATTTAGGAGTCTGAATATCGCCGAGAGCGTTAAAAAGTCTATAGGATATGTTAGCCGGCTTGTTGTGGCGTCTGAGACCTTTTATGAGGTCTTTTATCAAACACCTGGCGAGCGTATACTTCTGAGCTCCCGTTAAAACGTGAATTATTGCCGAGAAATGTCTGAGATCGTTTGTCTTCGGGATCTCGAGCCTGAGCGCTTCTTCCGCGGATCTGCATTTCAGTATTGCTTCTGCTAGACTCGAAGAAGAAGAAGAAAAAGAAGAAGAGAAAGAGGGCAACGAAGATGCTGAATTTGGCGGAGAAGGAGATTGGGATAACAATCTAAAGGTGAAAAATTGGAGCTTGAAGATGTGAGCTGATGTTCTATGTTGGAGAAGCGAAAGCTTCAACATTTGGAGAAGAAGATGCGACAAGTCCGCGTGTTGCTGGTTAAACTGAGGACTTTCCTCCGGTTCGTGTTTCTGATATCTCTCATCGGTTATTCCGGTTCACTTGGTTTATTACAGAATTAGTACTTATTTATACATTCACAAAAACTAATTAGGGAAAAACCCCTTAAAAATCACATCTTTTTAAAATACCCCCTATAATAACACATTTGATCTTCAAATACTAACAGACTCCATTAACATTGCTAAAACATGTGAGTAGATGCATTGGTTTGAGACGAACAAAATTCAAAAAGATTCGAATAGATGTATTCTATGGTAAGTTTTTTGTTTTTCATTTTTATAAATTTTCTCTTAAATTGAATGTTTGACCTATATATACATTTCCACTTTATAAAAAGTCAATGATACAGTGAAATTCAAATTCAAAATAACCTAATTTATCATGTCATTCTTTTTCGACTATGGTTTATATATTCCTATGTTCCAGGTTCTTTGAACTTAAAAATCTTATATTTTAGTTATCAAAAAAAATCTTATATTTTAATTTAGTAAACTTTGATTTTTTTTTTTAAATATAAGATTTACTAATTTAAGGAAACCGACCGTGAAAGAGAACCAGTTTCACAAGCGGCCTTTGCCTAGAGAAGACAAACAAGCAAACCCACCATACCAAGTTACCTTCATAATTTAATAAATCTCCGCTCAATTTCGTTACCCAAATCCAAAATTTCGATACCCAAAAACCAGTTTTCGGCTCAAATTCAATCCAACCAATTAACAATGGGTGGTCTAGCTCCGGCGGAGGATCGGTCTGAGATTGCCTTCTTCGACGTCGAGACTACAATTCCGTTCCGAGCTGGCCAAAAGTACGAGATTCTGGAGTTCGGATCGATCCTGGTTTGCCCCAAGACGCTAGTGGAGCTTCGAAGCTACACAGCCCTCGTTCGACCCGCTAATCTCAGCTACATCACGCCTCGGTCTGTCAAGTGCAACGGCATCAAGCGAGAGGACGTCGAATCGAAACCTACGTTTGCAGAGATCGCCGACACCGTCTACGATATCCTCCATGGTTGGAACTTTCGTCTTTTGTAAACTACCTAGCTTTCGTTTGGTGCATGTTCTAGTTGATACGAAAGTTCTGCTCTTTAGATGAAAAAATGTTAAAAAAGGTCGAGCTTTTGTTCAGTTGTGTTGACGTTCTTTTAGTTGGTTTATAATGTAGGAAGGATATGGGCAGGGCACAACATATTGAGGTTTGATTGTCCAAGGATAAGAGAAGCATTTGCAGAGATTGGACGGGATCCACCTGAGCCAAAGGGCACCATTGACTCGTTGGCTTTGCTTACTCAAAGGTTTGGGAGGAGAGCTGGTGATATGAAGGTAACTAAAAAGTGACATGTTCTCTCTGGTTTCTGCTAATCAGATGTTTTCTTCTCGTAGAATCAGAATCTTTATTTTCTCTTGAATTCGGATTTGAGGGGTTTGTTGGATGCTTATTATTACTTTTTCCTGTGGACTTTGATTGGACAGATGGCGACGTTGGCTGCGTACTTTGGTCTTGGCAACCAAACGCATAGGTATATCAATATGCAAGCTTTTAGCATTACGTTGTTTTCACAGGCCGCTTGAGCTCTAATGGTTTGTAAGGTTTCACTTTTATAATCTCTCTAGGAGTCTGGGCGATGTCAGGATGAATTTGGAGGTTCTCAAGTATTGTGCCACTGTTTTGTTCTTGGTATGCTCTCTTGATCTCTTCGAGATATGGATATCTTGTGTCCTAATCGCTCTGTTGCAGGATTTTAGAATGGGATTTATGAATTTAACTATAAGTCGCTAATTCAGAAGGATGCTATTCTTTCAACAGGAGTCAAGTTTGCCAGATGAACTTGTAGATAACTCGGCTACTCCTTCTCCAGAAACATCTTCAAGAAGGCGTAGTAGTATCAAATCATCTCCGCCGCAATCTTCCGTTGATCAGCAGACAGGGGAGAACAGTACAGCTATACCTATTCTATCATTCGTTTCACCAGCTGAAGCTCAAAAGGATCCGTTTGATATGAGTGCTTTGAGGAACGGAATAGCCCCAGAGGTTCTGCAATCAGATATTCCCCTCATGGAAGAAGAACAAAATCAGCAGTCTGAGACTGTTGCTGCCTCTGAGGGTACCGGTGACCAGGAAGGATTCTTGGACCTGGATGAAATATCTATTCCAAGTATCAGAGCAACTCATGTCCCGTTATATGAGGGGAGTCAACGAATGAAGCTACAGTTCTTCCTTGGGGACAGACCCCTTCGGCTCCATTGTCCTCGTCTGAAAGTACGGTTTGGAATCAATGGGAAGTTTGTGGATAACGCTGGAAGAAGGAAGTTGAACTTTGTGGTTGATCTGTGCCCAAGTCTCTGCAAGGTACTGCAAGGATGCGACAGTGCTGCAAAGACAATATCTGTTGATTCAGGCAGTGGTTCTGAATGGAACCCGGTGGTCATTCAAATGAATGGATTTCAGAACTGTCATACCGCAAGGATACAGTAAGTTTGCTCTACATCTCCTTTTGCTGCGTGTTCCATTTAGAATCCATGTTTGCTTCTTTTTTTTTCCTGATTGTTTCTTTGTTTACTTGCTGCAGTATACCAGCAGAGTTCAGTGGAGATGTAGAGCGGTATGCAGCTGAGATACACCAGAGAGAGTTGTCTGGAGATACTACTACTCAGAAACTCATTTCGAGCAACCCGAGGGCTGAGGAGCTTGAGTCTTTGGTTATGTCAGGAACTGTTCTCGGCGCTTTCTTGTCTCTGGAGCCATATGATTATCAGCAGAGAGCCGGAGTTCGTCTAGTTGCTAGAAAGCTTGTTATAGTACCACAGAGAGTATAGAAGAAATCGGAGTTTAGTGGACTGTAGAGGTTTATTTATTCAGTTCATGAAAGACCAACACAGACTTGATGTTACTGACGCAGTGGAAATGTAGCTGATTCTGTTCTTAGTTTCAGTTTTACTTGCGATCCAGATTACCAACACAGACTTGATGTTACTGACGCAGTGGAAATGTAGCTGATTCTGTTCTTAGTTTCAGTTTTACTTGCGATCCAGATTTAGATTGTTCATATGCACATGGTTCCTTGTCCGTATTGCAATCCTATGTCTAACCAAGCAAAGGAAGCTTTTTATCTTTCCACAAAGTGATTATATATGTTAAAGCAAGTGAGGGAACACAAGGAAAAAGGAGAAGAAAGGTTTATACATGTTAATCAAACACATTTTATGTTTATCAACGAACTAAGACACACCCAGAGCGTGATTATCAATGCTCTGCAAAAGCCATTAATTCCTATGAGAGCATTCGATGTCCAATGTTTTTGGCTGTAGAAGCATCATCCTTTCTGTGTCAGTCGATCATCATCATCTTGTGTTGTGTTTTCAGTTCTTGATGTTTTTTAAGTTTCCAGAGCATCATCCTGAGGAGATGAGTCCCGATTCTCCTCTTCTTCTTCTTCTTCCTCCTCTTCCTCGTCATCATAGTCAGCAGAGTCAGGCTGCCCGTTTAAATCAACATTCACGCCGTTCATTTTCCTAACAAACTGACCCTTAACACGTGGTCTCCTCTCAGCAAGGCGCTTCCTGTTCACATACCTAATCTTCTTATCAAAACACCTTTGGTTCCTTTTACGTCTGAATTTGAGCAGAGCTTCCTCTCTTCTGTCAAGTTTACTCACCCTCACCTCGTTCAAAGGCGGATTTCCTACCGGTGACCAAGAATGATGAACCATAGACATCTGACCGTTCTGTAAAGACATATGACCGTTCTGTAAAGACATCTGACTGTGCTGTAACGATGTGTTCATTGGGTGGTGGTAATAAGGAAATCCTGTCATTCCATTCAGATGATGATTAGGTGGGCAATGAGGAAGTTGATGACCATATTGAGGCATCATTGCTGCTGATTGCATCATAACTTGGTTCATGACCCCATGCATATAGTACGGATAGGCATTTTGTGCAGTGAAACCCGAAGCATCAACTTGAGATGAATCTTTACTTCTGTTCATAGCAACCGGGGCAGTATTTATATTTCCTTCTTGGTAACTCTTACCATGAAGTTCCATTGATGTGGGAAGCGTGCGAGACCGCTCAAGGGAATTTGGATAGCTGGTGCCATTCTGTACGTTATCTTCTTGAGAATAGTTTTTCTCGGTCTCTCTACCTCCGCATGCTTGTTTGGCTTTGTTGATCACCTCACTGGCAACCACTTGAAGCTTCTCCGCCATTTCTGGATGAAGATGAAGCGAGCCATTTCCGTTGACATGCGGAGGATCCTGACAGTTGGTTCCAAGAACAGTAGACTTGACATATGTGAAGAAGGCAGAGGATTCTCCAATCTTCAATCTACTTTTCTTTGGTGCTGAAGAAAATTGCGCTGCANCAAAAAAAAAAAAAAAAAAAAAAAAAAAAAAAAAATCCCCCAACTAATTTAAAATTCACGGAAACAAAGCTAAACTTTTTAAAAGACCAGAGAGAAGCAATCACCTGGATTACTATTTCTTTTGATTGGCTCACGGTGAGACCCAGCAAGATGATTTGATGGAGGCTCTATAGCAGCAACAGCAGGAGTAGAAGTGGCTGTGCCATCAGCACCAAGACCAACGTCACCACCATAAACAGAAGCAATAGCCACAGGCCACTACCACCAAAAGCATGAGCGCAAACCAAAATCAGTTTTTTTCTCCAATTTCAAAGGACTTTAAAATCTTCAAATACTTTCTCACCTCATTTTCCTGTTGGCTTAAAGTTCCTCTTTGCAGGTTGTTGGACCTAAGACTTCTGTCATCTGTGTCGTCAGAGAACAGGTTGGTACTATTTGTGTTCTGATCGCTTGGATCAGATCCCGCGAGGTCAAAATCATAGCTCAACATATTCTTCTCAGCAAGCCCTAGCTGCCAAAACAAACACACACATGCTCAATCGCATAAACTTCATGCATCGAGATCTTTTATTTCCAGAAGACAACAGACTGTTAGATTGATGGCAGTAAATGAGTATATAGATGACCATTTAATGCACAGGGAATCTCCCTAAGAGGAAAATGAGTGACAAACCAATCACTATTCAACTTGAAGTCTATTAGGTTTTAACAGAGATGAACAAGAATTTTAAGGAGAGAAACACATGAAGCAGACAAACTCGAAAGGAAACTCTACAGAAATATGACAGATATGGAGAGAAGTAGAGACAAGCAAAAGTAACAAACCATGCGTCTTCTTCTCCACATGTGCGTCCACAAATTCAGAAGCTCGTTGGTCCGAAGAGGCTTCACTAGGTAGTCAGCAGCACCTAGCTTCAAGCACTTCACCACAACAGGGACCTCGTCTTGCCTCGACATCACTTAAAAATATTGAGAATAGTATAGAACTAGTTAGCATAACGCAAACGACGGTAAGAAAAATATACTAGGTTAAGCAGAGAAGGAAGGGCAAAGAAGACAGCTTACTTATCACAGGGATTCTCCGAAGATCTTTATCTCGCGTGATGTACCTCAGCATCTTCATACCCTTGGCCATTGGAAGATCAATTTCCGCCAGTATTATATCGATATCAGGTCCCTCTGCATTTAGTGCATCAATCACCTGCCTTGCTGATTTCACCGAAGTCACTAGAATAAAAAAAAAACAATCATTGAGTTTTTAACAAAACACTAGAACAAAAGAGTACAAAAAAGGAAATAGTCACACTATAGATAATAGATGCAAACAAGGAGAAAACTCAAATCTAATAAAGAGGTCCATGATCTACAATCTATACAGTAGTAATGCCAACTTAAAAACCAACAATGATGTACAAAAAGAGAGGATCTTTTCAGACAACAACAAGTAAAAAGAGCCAATCAAATTCAAAATCATACCTTGATAAGAACACTGTGAGAGGAGAGTGGAAACCTCTCCCAAACTCTTGGAATCATTGTCACAAAGCAAAATTCTGACTCTGCTTCTGTCAATGAACCCATCTCCTCCCTTGCACTCCCCGTTCAAATCCATTATATCACAGAAAAAAAAAAAACCACAAAATTTCTAATCACAGAAACTAAACTTCCCTACCCAAAAAGAAAGAAAAATTGTACAAAGTTACAAACAAATAAACCCCGACAATAGTATGTGCTATGATACTTCCATGTCCAAATCAGAGCTAGGGTTTCGGTAAAGTGTCCCTACAAGGTTGCCTAATTCGTCCCTAGAGAAAGTTACTTAATTTAACTACCAAACAACAATTACTCTCTGAATCGCCCAACCTCGTCGTTTAGCCATGGAAACGTAAAAGCTAAATCGTAAAACTAATAATTTGATAGGACAAACAAAAGGTGGACTTATTTTATCCGGGAAAGTAATAAATCTACAATCAATAAGAGCTCAAAAGGAGTCACCGGAGATTCGGCGGACGTTGAAGAACGCCGGCGGTGAAATAAAGAAGTAAAGAAGGGAATCCGACAAGAGGAGTGAGAGAGAGAGAGAGAGAGAGATTTATTTATTTTTGTCAATCAATTTAGTCAAATTATGAGACGCGAAAAAGGAGAAATGGGACGATGGTAATCTGATGCGTTGAAAAGAGGCGAGTGTGGACGGTGGAGATTGAAAGTTTCTTCGAAAGTGCGAGTTGTGGTAAAGGTCTTTTTGGGAAGATATTTTTTAGATATTTTTGGGAAGGAGGATGACGTGGAAGAAAAAAAGTGCAGAGAGAAAATAAAGAAACAAAAATGGTGTGGATAGTTTGGTTGAGATAGAGGAAAGGCCACGTCATTGTCGGAAAAAAATATCAAAAGATATTTTATGATGGTGGTGGGGTACAGATAAGAAAGATGAATCTCTGATATCAAAATCATAAATTAAATTGACAGACAAATTTTGGAACATACAAAAACAAAACACAAAATATCAATGACCAAACCAATTACCAAACATTTGGATGGTTTCCCATATCCACCTCCTTTACTCAAACAAAAAGATAACAGGAAAAAGATTTATGAATTTTATATGAAAAATGTTAACTCAGATTATTTTTTCTTTTCGATATATAAAAACACACATACAAAATTATAAGTACTAAAATCGAACCAAATTTTGATATTGGAAAACAAACCGAAATCAAATTTAATCCGGTTATTGACTGGAGTCATATATACCACTAATCGAACCAAAAGCCCGATTTTGGCATGTGATCGAAATCTTTGCATAGTTTGTAAACAGAGATCACATTAGAATGAGGCTCTCTCTCTCACTCCTCTTGTCGGAAACTTCCCTTCCTTCCTTCCTTGTCTCGCCGCCGGCGTTCTTTAACGTTTGCCGGATCTCCGGTGACTCCTTTTGAGCTGTTATAGATTCTTGATTCAGCCTTTCAAATGGGTAATAATCTCTCCGCTAGTTAGAGAGAAAGTGCAGACCAACTGTTTGATGAAATTCCTCGCAGAAGATGAAGTCCATTGTCAGATCAAACGGGTTTGCGTTTCTAACGAATACTACAAAACTGAGACGTTTGTTATGCTCTTATCATCAATCGGACCATGCATCGATGGAGTTACAGCAGGTTATTCGGATTGTTTCTTCCCCCATTGGTGGTCTAGATGACCTTGAAGAAAGCTTGAACAAGGTTTCGGTTTCTCCATCATCCAACCTCGTTAACCTAGTGATCGAGTCCTGTAAGAACGAGACTTCACCGAGAAGGCTGTTGAGATTTTTCTCCTGGTCTTGTAAAAACATGGGGTCTAGTTTAGAGGACAAGGAATTCAACCATGTCCTAAGAGTTTTAGCTGAGAAGAAAGATCACACAGCTATTCAGATACTCTTATCAGATCTCAGGAAAGAGAATCGCGCCATGGAGAAACAAACGTTTAGCCTTGTAGCTGAAACTCTGGTTAAGATTGGTAAGGAAGAAGATGCTATAGGTATCTTCAAGATCTTGGACAAGTTTTCTTGCCCACAAGATAGTTTCACTGTGATAGCTATCATAAGCGCACTCTGCTCCAGAGGACATGTGAAGAGAGCATTGGGAGTTATGCATCATCACAAGGATGTGATCTCAGGGAACGAATTGTCTGTGTACAGAAGTCTTTTGTTCGGTTGGTCGGTCCAAAGAAACGTCAAGGAAGCAAGAAGAGTTATACAGGATATGAAATCAGCCGGGGTTGCACCGGATTTGTTCTGTTACAACACGATGCTTACTTGTCTCTGCGAAAGAAACGTTACTCGAAACCCTTCCGGTCTCGTCCCTGATGCTTTGAACGTTATGATGGAGATGAGGTCTTACAAAGTCCAACCTTCGTCTATGAGCTACAACGTGTTGCTATCTTGCTTGGGAAGGACGAGGAGGGTGAAGGAGGCTTGCCAGATTCTCGAACAGATGAAGAGATCGGGATGTGATCCCGATACAGCGAGCTATTACTTTGTTGTGAGAGTTTTGTATTTGACAGGAAGGTTTGGCAAAGGCAACCAAATTGTGGATGAGATGATAGAGAGAGGACTGAGACCTGAACGCAAATTCTATTATGATCTCATTGGGGTTCTTTGTGGGGTCAAGCGTGTGAATTTCGCGCTTCAATTGTTTGACAAGATGAAGAGAAGCGCTGTGGGTGGTTATGGTCCGGTTTATGATATGCTTATAGCAAAGCTGTGTAAAGGAGGAGAGTTTGAGAAAGGTAAAGACCTTTGGGAAGAGGCAACGTCTCTCGGTGTTACGCTTACTTGCTCTGCTAGCTTGCTAGATCCTTCGGTCACGGAGGTTTTCAAACCGTTGAAGAAGAAAGAAGAGGCTGTAATGGTAGATCGTCGTGCACTTAACTTGAAGATTCATGCTAAGATAAACAAAACGAAGCCAAAACTGAAACCGAAACGGAATCGCAGGAGCAAGACGAAGAAGAATTTGCAGCGGTGATTTGGTTCTTCTATCCATGTTCAGAACAAATGTAGTATCACACAACAAACTCGGTTGATATTTTTTGCTTTTTGTGAAGTGATAATGCAGAAGCAAGAAATTAAGATTCTTTTGTTGTTCACTTGTCACAATACGACAACAGAGTCTCAGCAACTTTTAACTTTTGTGTTCACTTTGTCTCGTTGATTTTTTGTTCTTGAAAAATTCTTGCTTTGCTAACAGTTTTGAGCTACTCAGAAAGAGAAAGCCTAACAAAAAAGACAAAGGAATGTAGTGATCAATTCGAATGTGTTTTCTTTACAAGTTACTCGTTCATCCGAGCAATCTGATGCCAGAGCTCAACAATTCTCTGCAGAAAACACAGATCAGAAAAAACTGTTAGAAATGAAAGATGTAATAACACTTTGACATTTCATCGAATACTTTGCAGGGAAAGGAAAAAAGACAGAACAGGAAAGAGATGCAAACCTCGTCTCTCTCTTTGATAGTGTTTCTAAGATGAGCCATTGCACCTTCGTGAAGTCGCCGGCGAGCTCGATTACGCATCCACCACCAAATTACAATGCCCAGAATCGGATAATATGTCTGTAGAGTCGTTGAGAGAGAACATAGACTATTACTGGAGAAGCAGGTCACCAAATTCTGAAACTTCGACAGTAGTCCCGCGAGAAGAAGCTTCCAAATCTCAAGTATGGAGTAGTAATTCAAGGACTTCCACCGAGATGGAGTAGACTGAACGCCGCGTCGATTGGAGAGTGACGTCGGAGAGTTTCCGACGGTATCTGACGGCTGAGGATTGGATTTCCGGTCAAATTCAAATTGTCCGGTATCTGAATCGGACGGAGACAAAGACGAACCCGAGAGTCTCGAAGAAGATAAGGGAGAGGAGGATTCCGACGGGGATTCTCGGTCTTTATTGAATCCATCGATGTAGAGATTCTCGTGGTTAGTCGGCGGGAAGACAGCGAGATCGTCGTCCTTAGCGAAATCTGTCGATTCTCTGATGAAAACCATTGGCAATCCTAGCTCGTTCCTCAGATCTAAGTGTCTCATCCTCTGTTCTTCGCAGTAAAAGTCTTCACCTTCCACCATTTTCTGTTCGATTCGAGGGGATATTTTTGTTGTGGCTAGGGTTTGCTCCACAGTAAGGAACGATGATGGAGCCTGAAACTCAAAGTTTCAAACATCGGCACACGAGTCTGCCTGCGTTCGTTGATTGGTTCGTTGCTTGGTTACTTTCGTTTACTATATTCGTTTACCATTCGGTCACCCAACACACAACGTTAATCTTCCACATAAATGTCGCACAATCAAATCTTTTACGTCTTTGTATTTTTCTAGTATAGTTTTTCATTATCTTGCTAGTACTTTTGAGTTTGACAGATCCCAATTTCATATGTAAAAATGTATTTTGGTGGGAAGAAGAAGCCAAGTTCATTATCATCAAACAAAGATTTCTCAAAATGAAAAATCGAACTCGAAGTATACACAACATAATCTACAAGACAACCCAATGTCTTTTGTAAAAGATCACAAAATAATGAAAAATCTCATTTCCTTCAAATCAAAGGAAAGAAATAAACTGAAACTGGAATTAAGAAAGGAAAGGAAAAAAAAAAAAAAAAATCAAAGGCTTCCTTGAATCCTACATCTTTCTGAAAGCCAAACTAAAAAAATTAAGAAAAAAACAAGAAAAACAAACAAAGTTTCACACCGGAAACCGCCGATATCACGGCAACGGACGCGACGGAGTCTGCATTTCCTCGCCGGAAAATTCCATTTGAATGTTCATTGTAGTCTTATCCTCCGACAAATCAGCTTGAGCAGACGCTTCTTGAAGCTGCAAAGCATACTCAAGATTCCACAACACATCTCCCATTCCAGGCCGATCAACACCATACTCAGCCAAACATTTCTCTGCAGCCTCCACGAATTTCCTCAACGACCCTTTACTTATCGTTCCCACAATTTGCGGGTCAATTATTTTCTCCAAATTACCTTTCCTATGCAAATTCATAGCGTATTCTGCCAAGTTAACTTGCTCTCTAGGTAACTGCGGGTTGATCACTGGCCTCGCACATAGAACCTCGAACAACACCACACCGAACGAGTAAACATCGGATTTATCAGTGAGTTGCTGTCTCCGGAAGTACTCGGGATCTAAATACCCGAAACTACCCTTCACCGCAGTACTTACATGCCCTTGTTCCATAGGGGCATCTTTGGAAAGTCCAAAGTCGGAGACTTTAGCAAGCAAGTTCTCGTCCAAGAGAATGTTGGTGGTTTTGACGTCACGGTGAATGATCCCTTGCGCTGCACCCGTGTGGAGATAGTGGAGACCACGCGCTGATCCGATGCAGATCTCTAGACGTTGCTTCCAAGACAAGGTAGGTATAGGGTTAGGGTCGTTTTCTTTGGAGCCGTATAAATGGTCGCGTAAAGGACCGTTTGACATGTACTCGTAGACGAGAATCATCTCTTTGTTCTCGTCGCAGAATCCGATCAGAGAAACCAAATGCCTGTGTCTGAGCTTGGACAGCATCTGAATCTCCGTCTGAAACTCGTTGATTCCTTGCTCTGAACTCTGACTCCCTCTTTTGATCGCCACTTGCGTCCCACCGTCGATTTCTCCGATATACACTTTCCCGAATCCTCCGACTCCGATCACAGACTTCTCGTCGAAATTCTGCGTCGCGATCTGCAACTCGGTGAACGGGAAATACCGGCCTAACCCTTGGTTCGAGAAGAAGCTAGAGAAGCCGTTGCTCTTGCTTTTCCTCGATCCGAAAATACTCATCCGCCTCGACGTCGACCCGCCTTTGCTAGAGATGTAACTCGAGTGACTTGCGTGCAAAGGAAGCAACCACGACGAGAAACTGTTCTGTTTTTGCCAGTCTTTAGGACGTCTCTGCCATCTAACGAGCAAGACGACAACCCCGAAGAAAGCGGTTAGACCCATGACGAATCCGATACCCGCAATCGCAAGCTTCTTCGACGACATCCCACCGTTAGGCCCTTTGTATTTCCCGTCGACGCCGAAAAGCCCATCTAAACTTCCGGCTGCATTGTTCAGCTTCATGATCTCTAAACCGTTGAGAATCGCATTCGGTTTAGCCGAATGGAGATTCGGAGTCGGACCGACTTGAACCAAGATCGAGCCGTTGGTGATAGCGGAGGCATTGAGCACGAGATCGGTGTAATAAGCTGTGCCTAAAGCGTTGGTTTTGGAGGAGAGATCGAGTCCAGAGATTGCAGAGAGCTTGTTGATGAACACGTTGAAGACGAGATCGTTGAGCGATTTGCTTACAATGTCACAAAAATGAAGCCTGATGAAGTAATCGTGACCGGAGTCAACGCTCATTCTCCATGAGAGATTAAAATTAGATTCCGTGGTTTGCGCATCCCCCATTTCCTCCGCCGTCGCGTAAACCGGATGAGGAGCGATTAGCCTCGTGGCTCCGCCTTCCGGATAAGTGATCGTTTTGGGGTCCACGGTGACGTTTCGAGAGCCTTCCGGGAAGGAATTGTAGGGTTTATCGGAGAGCCAAGTGCGAGAGAGAGGATCGATTTTGGGGGAAACTAAATCGCCTCCGATGTTTAACCGGTGAGTGATTTGGAGAGAGAAGCTGCTTAATCCTTTGAAATCGGGAGCTTGGGGAACAGAGGAAGCCGAATCGGGGAGAAGCTCGTCGGGAACGGAGACGATTTCGACGGCGTTGATGAATGCGATTGAGCCTTTGTGAGGTTTGAAATAGAGAGAGAGTTTCTCGGAGGCGTAGATTATGTATTCCTTGAAGACGATTGAGGAGGAATTTCTGGCGGAGAACTCGTGTAAGAGGACGGTGGTTTCGGTGGTGACGGAGAAGACGGAGTCGGTGAGATTGTAGAGAGGATGGGGGAGAGGGTAGAAATGGAGGCGGATCCAGTGACGGCCGGGTCGGGAAATGTAGAAGGAGTAAGTCGATTTCCCGGCGAAGATTCTGGCGCTTAGGTATAACGGGAGAGAATCGGAGACAGGGATTGAGTCGACGGAGGTTTTAATGTCATCGTCGGTTTGGAGGAAAGAGACAGATTGTTGATCGGATTTGAAATTACGGCCGTCGGGGAGTTTTGTTTCCGCGGAGGAGCCGCAATCGATGAGGTAGTTATCAGCCGGAGTAAAAGACGAATTGGTTTTGACGGCGAGGAGGGAAACAAGGAGGAGGCAGAGGGAAACGTGGGAGAAGAAATGACGTAAATCTCCTCCCATTGTTTCCGGTGAGGAATTGATGGTGGTGGTGGAGGAGAGAACGAGAGGTTTAGCATAAAAGAGAAATAAAACGAATGGGTTAAATTTTTAATTCAAATGATTAATGAAAAATTCTTGCCGCCGGAGAGACGATATAATTTTGTTTACGGTTATATTTTATTTAAATCTGTTTGAAAATTAATGTGCTTTTTTTTGTTTGTTTTGTTGGAAGCACGTAAGGGAGCAACGTGCAAAAGTGTATGTACAATTGGCGTTTTTTTGTTTTTTTTTTTTTTTAATTGAAGAAATGTGGTGAGTCAAAGGAAAACTCAAAAGCTTAAATTGTTTTCTGGGATAAGTCTTTTTTGAGTTTACTATTACAACAAAACCAGAGGAAACCAAATTGGTTGGCAAGCAAAGTTTCAAACTCTTATCCTCTCTACAGAAACGATAACTTAAGAATTTCCAGTGTTTTACAATAGTATCACTTTTTGTTATAAATTAGTGAAAGCCATGTTTAGCTCTTTTTCGGTTTACGGATAATGTTACGGGACCAAGATATTTGATTTTATATTGATCTCAAACCTATAATATTCTTATGAGTCTTATCATTTTTGTAAAGTTTGTTTCAGTAGTTTTATATTGTGCAGAGAAAATGTTATATGTTTCCAACTTTTAACCTTTCATGGACGATTAGAGCAGAAAAGAGAAACGAATAAAGTAGACCTCAAAAGTCAAAACGACACGCTGTGTGACCCTCAAAATCGAATTTCTTTATCTTCATTATTTCAACGCCCATTTGGATTTTTGGAACGTCACATCACACGCATTAATTTTGGAGGATACAAATGATACCATATCAGCCCATATCGATGGTGATGATCCACTAAGCCCAACATATTAATGAATCTGAAAATAGTTTATTAAACTGGTTTATTATTCTGGACTGCCCGATTCATATTAGAAGAAATCAGTTTTTCCTTAGCTCTCTCCCATTTTTAGGCTTATTAGAGCAAATCTCCTGAACCATAGCTTTTTTGGGCCAGCCACAATGTTCTTCACATATTTTTTTCAGGCTTTTTTTTTAAATCTACTTTTCATGGGTTTTCGAACAAACTTAGATTGCGGAATTTTGTCCTATGTACTTGACACTTGACAGTGTTATTCCTACTCCTCATTTCCATTTCCCCACAGATCGTTTTTTTATTTTTGTTTGTTAAAAGGCCTTCATTCCCCACAGATTGTTTAAGACTTTAAGGTTTAAGATAGAAAACAAAAAGATTGTTATGAAGCGTTTATAGATACATAAGATAACTAGTGTTTAAGGAAACGAGGTTCTTCTTTAAAATTTAAACGATCGGATTCATCATAACTAGTGTTTATAATTATAATGGGTTCATAAAGCACATTAAATATATTTTTATACCAACCATGCAGTATTATTTTTGTCAAGTAGTGTTTGCTTGTTCATTTTATAGTATGTTTCTAAGTCAACTAAACTTTGGATAAACTCTAAAATCTAATTATACAATAACCCATATGGATATAGGTTTGTTTCTTTGCCACAGCATTACAGGTCAGAATTGTAAATAATCCAGCCGTAGTTGCACATGTTTTTTGTACAATTTTAATCATTCGAGTTATATAAATAAGTACTCGTGTTATAACAAAAAAATAATTATTATATCCTTTTACAAAAAAAAACAAAAAATATATATTTAAATAAATAGTTGGATTTGTGCTATTTATGTAACTTTATATGATAATCTCTACCAAGGTTCGATTTAATTATTAGATACAGTTATACATCAAAGAAATATATATAACTAATTACATCACTCAATGAAACAAAGAACGGTTTTTGTACTAATGGTAATTTTATCTATGATCGTAATTAATATGTATCTCATATACAAATGTATAATTGATTAGGTAGATTAGATGTCACACTATACTGGATCGGTTGATAAAACAACACTATCCAAAATCATATTGAACAATGATTGACGAGTTCTTTGTTTTCAAAGTATTATGATGATGGTGATTGTATACAAAAATATCAAATAGTTTTAAAGAGATTCTAAATTTCATCGATATCTCTAATTGTACAATAAATATTTTATATATTAGTTCGGTTTAAACCCTAAAATCTATTATTTTCATCTTTTTGTCATAAAATAAATATTTACAATAGTTTAAACTCTAAATACAATCTCGGTTTAAGAAACTAAATGAAAAAAATGAACAAATAAATAACAAAGGTGTTACGTTGACTTTAGATTGGTGAATGGGTGATAGCATATTGTCCATTCTAGTATTTGGAGGTCCTTCTAATCCAACCATAGTGCCATACCAATGTCAGTTTTTGGAAGTATATTTCCTTTATGGCACATACAAATTTGATAGGATCCATGTTGATCTGTAAGTTTTGATTTGGCTATAAAAGTATGTAGACCCGGTTTTTATTGATCGATTAAAACAATAAATATATGTTACTTCGGTTCGTCTGCTTCGACTATAGGCGGGAAAGCAATTAAACAAATTAACCGAAGGAATGAATTAGAAATTTAGAACAATAAAAAATTAAAATGATACAATTAAAACTAATAGCATATTTAAATCAGTAGAGTAAAAAAGAGGCATGTCAACAAGAAGGGTTCATATTGGTTATTCACCTAACCATAGTGTTGTTAGATGTTCGGTTGTACTAAACACAGCAACACCAACAACAACAACACCACAACCCTTTTTGTGAGATTTTACAATATTAATCAATGTAATTAATTATTATTTTTTGAACTGGACATAAATTTAAAATGAATTGATTGTGATGTCTAACTTCTCCATATATTTTGAGACCTAGGTTCACCCTAATGTGATACATGCTTGACGTTACTAACTGATAAAACTAATCAGAAAAATATTTGAATACTCATAATAGAATCTTATTATATATAAAATTTTCAAAATATCAACAATGATCAAAAATATACTCCCTCTGTTTTAATATATAAGGGATTTAAGGTTTTTGCACACAGATTAAGAAATCATTTAATTTTTGTATTTTTTGAAATAAAATATATTTTATTATCAATTCCAAAACATTCAAACCAATAAAAAAGTAATCTGTAAAATATAAATAATCAAAAATAAAAAAACACATTTAATTTTGCATAGAAACTCTAAAACACTTAATAAAATGAAACAAAAAAAATACTTTAAAAACCTTATATTTTGAAACAGAGGGAGTAAAATATATCAAAAACGCTTAGAAAATATATCAAAAACGCTTAGAGTACTGTCTATGTTCTTGTTTTTACACATATTTGTGGTCAAGTTATTTCTTGTTGGAGTAGCTTAGAAAGAATCATACATATACTCACTTTATAAAACGATGTAATACCAATTACAAGTGGACTAATTCATGCTTTTAACTATTAATATCACCCCAATTAAGAACTTTATCCAATTATTGTGACTTTTCTTTCTCCATGGACTATATATATGTATTATGTAGATTTAATTTTATACTATATGAAAGCAAGAAAATGTGTTACCTGTTACCTGGTAAACGTTAAACCCGTCAACAATATAGACATGAAAATAAATTTTCAGATTTGCATGTGTATTTTCTCGTTTAGTTACTTCTTCTAATGGAACTCAATAATGATGGATCACGCCTATATTATTTCAATATGCCATTAATAAAAAAAAATTATTGAAACGATAGAATATTTACAATATATAAAACTATAAATTAGAAAATAATAAATTTCAAACAAGGAAATGGAGAACTCCCTAACCACCAAGTCCAAGTCAATAAGACTGCGCACCAAATGCATGCCACAGGTTGGACAAAGTTTTATAATTTCTCACTTCTATTGAATTATACTTTTCTCATGACTTTTAAAACTGATTAAAAGGTTGTGTTTCGTGTTATTGTATTGTTACAAGAACACAATTGTCAATTAAATATATGTGGACAAAAGAAAGTTATTTATAGTTAATCTTTATGATAACAGGTCAAATGATATATAGGCTAGACTTTGTAAACATTCTTACTTTTCACTAAAGCTAAATTTAGTAGGTTTGGTAACACACATGATTAAGTCGCCTCAAGACAAAGTTCGAAAAGTTTGGAAATTTCTCACTCAAAAATCATTATGAAGCTGTTTGCATTATGAAAAAAGCATAAACCAGCACCGTTTTCTACAATTTAAATTTGGTTATTTAAAAAATTACTTTACTCTTTTAAGCTCTTATCATTATTGAATTTCTTGAAAGCTAAGCCTTCCAGTTTCCTCAAACCTATAATTATTAAGCTTTCAATTGAATATTAATACACAGACTCACTCTCCCACAATTTATTATATATATATATATATATATATATATATATCTACTCAACACACACACACATATGTGTAGATGATATAATGTATGGATTTACGCAATGGAGTGTATTACAAGCATCCAAATCCAATTAAAGCACTAAGTATATCACACAAGCAAAAGACTTTTTCAAGAAGTATGTATCAAAATCAAAATCAAACCCATAACTTATACTTTATTTCTCCTAACAACATTACCTAAGAAACAAATCTACATTATACCCAATTAAACCTAACAAGAAAACGTCGTGTTAACTTTATAATGGTATTCTACTCACAAGAAAAATAACTACCATGCAAAAAAGCAATGCTCTTTTTCTTTTATTGCTTTAAAAGAAAAAAGAAAGCTTTAAGTTGATTAATTTGTCTAAACAACTCCTCATCTTCAGGCAAAATCGGTTGGCCTATCTCTATTCCCTTCTCCAACACCCAACCCACAATTAATTTTCCCCCAAAAAAGTATATAATATAAAATCATTACATATTTATATACATATATATAGAAGACCTTCGTTGAGAAACTCCTTTCAAGATTTGGTGGATCATTCAAGAAACACATATATTCAGCTTCTTCAAAGAAAAGAAAGCAAAATTAGAAATGAAGAAGACAATGGAGGATCCGAGCAAGATCATGAGAAGATCAATCCACACTTTCCTCCAAAACTACCACCGCGCCACCACCGCAGCCGCCGTCGTCCTCCCTTTCTCCGCCGCTCTCCTCCTCTCTCAGCCCTTCTTCTCCTCCTCCTCCTCTTCCTTGCTTCACTCGAGGCTTAACACGCTTTTTCGCGGAGCGGGTTTCTCTTCTTCTCTCGATTTCTTCAACATCTTAAGCCTTAAACTCTCAGAAACCCTATCTTCCTCTTTATTTACTCTTCCTTTCTCCCTCACTTTCCTCCTCTTCTCCAAATCTTACGTCATCAAACTTCTATCAAACAATCACTCCGAGGACTCCTCTGTTTACTACTTTCGTCTTCTCAGAACTTACATTTGCAACTTTTTCTTGCTTATCTCAGCAAACGCCTCTGCTTTTGCTCTGTTTTTCTTAGCATACAATTTTCTTGAATCTTTTGGATTCTCTTCAAGAAAATTCTACACTTTCTTCTCCTTATCATCAGCGATTGTCTACTCGATTATCCTCGCCAACGCCTTCGTCATCTCCAATTTAGCCTTGATTTCATCAGCTTCCTCTTCCTCCGGAGGATACACAACGATTCTCAACGCGTGTCTCCTGATTCGAGGAAGAACTTCAACAGCATTGGCTCTTGCTCTGCCTACGAATCTCTGCTTAGCAGGCGTCGAAGCCTTGTTTCAATACAGAGTAGTGAGATCTTATTACAAAGGAGACAGAGACATCACCTCCATAGCTCTTGAAGGAACATTCGTAGCTTACTTATACGCTCTCTTCTTGGTTCTTGACACCATAGTCAACTTCCTCTTTTACCGAAGCTGCATCAAGAGCGACGAGGACCAAAAGATCAGTAGAGAAGACGAGTACTCGATCAAGATCCAAATCTGCGAAACAGAGAACACGAAGATATGTATCAAAGGACCAAAGTGTTTCCAGGAAGTCTTGTGAGTTCTTGTTTTTGGTTCATGTAATTATTGGGGAAAAAAAACAGTGATAAACTTTTTTACCAGATGATTGATTCTTTAAGGTTAGTCTCAAGTAGCTTTCACGTCAAAGAAGAGCAAAGGCAAACAGTAAGGAGAACAATCACAGGATCTGCAAAATTCTTCTTCTTCTTATTCTGCTTTTGTTTATTTTAGTCAATTACATTTTTCATTTTTTTTCCTCTTTTAATTTACTTATCTTTCACCATGTAAAGTCATACACCAGAAATTATAATTAAATACCAATCTTGGAATTCACATTTGGTTAATCCAACAGTGGAATTTCATTGCCGACATTATATATTTATGTATCCATAAGCAATGATTTAATAACTTCCTCCAAGTTATAATGATGATGTTGACCAAAATTCACATTTACAAGAAGAGTCCTTGTCTTTGAGCGTACATAAGTTCAAGCAAAATCTTCATTACGAATATATAAAAATAACCAGTCACGGTTATCATGAAACAGACAGAGGCGAAAGCAATTGAAGTTTTTGTTTTTTTTCTTTTGAACTAAAATCCTAAAAAATACATTTCATTTACACTAAAAAGGACAAAAATGACTAGTGAGTGGTCTCTATTTGAGAACCTGTGAAAGCTAAATCCCCTTTAATACAACATTTAATTAATTCCATCTGAATTTCTTCTAATGGAGAAAAAATGAACGAGAGGCTTGATTGATGTATCCTTGAGAA
The DNA here is from genome assembly GCA_900406535.1 of Noccaea bulbosa. Classification (NCBI taxonomy): domain Eukaryota; kingdom Viridiplantae; phylum Streptophyta; class Magnoliopsida; order Brassicales; family Brassicaceae; genus Noccaea; species Noccaea bulbosa. The sequence goes on along the minus strand of OVBJ01000603.1, from coordinate 13,931 downwards.
TTTTCTACTACTTTTAAATCTAAACCACTTTTCTAAAATTTTGAATGGTTTAAAAAAGGAAAAAAAAAACAACGTTAACCAATTCAAAGCCCAGTTAAAAATTTCATACTAAAAAAAGGCCCAGTTAAAACCTGCAAACCGGTCTTTAATTTCTTTATAAAATTAAAAAACCTGCAAACCGGTTTTGAAGGTGGTTAACTGGTTGAACTGACCGGTTCGTGGATTTAGTAAAATCTTCTCTAGGGTTTACAATTTGTTCGTAGCTCAGTTTCTTCCCCAACTTCTCCTTTGTGGTTCGTAGATAGCTTTGAAAGTCGACGATTCTCAGTTTTCACGAGTCAGAGCCAAATTCTTCACTGTTTTTAAGTTAGTTTCCTTTGCTTTTCATTTTATAGATTTCTTATTGTTTAGTCTTTTCTGCTCTGATTACTTGCCTTTTTCAAATAAGATTCATTCGTCTGATTATTTTCGGATGAGATTGCTTCAATACATTAAGTTCACGATTAAGGTTCACTTCTATTGAATTTTAAGTTTCTATTGAATTCCGAAATATTTATGGTATGGATTATGTGAAACCGTAATGTTTTGAGCTACCCATGAATCCAACTTTCTCAAATTCGCTCATTGCCTCTATCTTTGATCCTTTTTTGTTTTTTTCAATAATTTCTGCTTCCTAAGTTATGTTTTTCTTTTAATCAATCTATGCATTTGCATAATTGCTTCTGTTTCGTCATTTGATTTAGTTTTTGTGGTTATTGTAGCGTGAAAGAGTGTTTAAAATGGCTGGGGGATCAAAGAGGTCTAAAAGAGCAAGACTTGATGACAGTGAATCAGAAGACATAAGTGACCAAGAAAATCTTCAGGTATTTTTTAGTGTTGCCTTTGTCTGGTTAAGTTATTTAGGTGTCTATGTAGGTAGGTGAACTAATCTTGTTGAGGATTCTATTGTAGGTGGAAGGTGAGATAGAAGATGATGAATTTCTTGATGGGATTGAGGATGAGGAAGGTGATAGCATGGAAGAAGATGATGAGGGAGAGAGTGAGGAAGAGGACCAAGGAGATAGCGAGGAAGATGACGATGATGAGGGAGATAACAAGGAAGAAGTGGAAGGAGAAAGCGATGGATTTGAAGATGGAAATGACGAAGAAAGTGAGAGTGGCGATGAACGTAACGAAAACAATAAAGATGCCGAGATGGAAGAGCTTGAAAAAGAATATGTTGAGCTCCGTTCACAAGAACAGTAAGATCTCTTTTATTTTCTGTCACCTTTGTTTCCAATATGGTGAAATTGGATTTAGGATTGGCTTTGCACTCATTGAAGCAATTGGATTTATTCGTGACCTGTAAAAAGGAAATTACATTTAAAGGCAAACAACCGAGTTTTGTTTAAGGTTTTTTGGTCAGAGATTCTCCGTCCATTCTTGAAATGAGCGATTGAGATCAAAACCGAATCGCTAAGAAAATTTATGTTCTAAAAGATGTATGTTCTTTTGTGTAATATGCTTGTTCGTCGTGTAGGGATATATTGAAGAACTTGAAGCGTGATAAGGGTGAGGATGCAGCTAAAGGTCAAGCAGTGAAGAACCAGAAGGTATGACATTGTTCTACAGTATTTCAAGTAAACTTATTAGAATTCACATGAATGCAATTACAGATGTATATACTTTACCTTTATGTTAATGAAGTTAATCTAGACCGAATTTCTGTTTAAAACAATTATATTTTTTGTCTTCATGTGAAGGTTCTTTGGGATAAGACTCTGGAGCTCAGATTCTTACTTCAGAAATCATTTAGTAGTTCAAACAGATTGCCACAAGTAAACTATCTCTCTTCTCCTCTTTCTTCGCTTCATCGTTGTTTGTGTCATCACGCTTATGACAGAAGGAAATGATTTACAGGAGGCTGTTAAATCGTGTTTTTGTTCTGAAGATGAGAAGGTCTCGACCGCATATACAGATCTAATCACTTCTTCTAAGAAGACATTAGATTCCCTCTTGGAGTTGCAAGAGGTATGTATGCGAAGATAGGCTTCATCCTTTGTCTTCTTTTCCTATTTTGTTGAAAATTATATCTTGATTCAGTAACTGTACACCTGGCGTCTCTGTGTATGTTATCTCTCTTCTCTGTCCCATTTGCTTACTCATTTTATCCAAATTGTTGATATTTGCAGGCTTTGCTCGAGAAGAATCCCTCGATTGATCAACAAGTAAATGGTATAGACATATTAAATAAATAGACTAATTTATCAATCATGGTTATTATTAGCCTATTGCCTGTCAGGAACAGCTACTTTGAAGCCTTCAGAATCCAGTAAATCAGATGCAGAAGATGATGAATGGCAGCGAACATCTGACTTGCAGAAAAGGTATTTGAGTCTAACTATTCAACTTCAGTCGGAGACCAATCTCATTACCGTTTATGTTTCGATTACAGAACTCGTTTTTGCTATGTAGAATGTCTGTGTTCCGAAACAAGGCTGTGGACAAATGGCAGAGAAGAACACAAGTCACAACTGGCGCAGCTGCTATTAAAGGAAAGCTCCACGCCTTTAACCAGGTACAGAAAATGATTTTGCTCTTATACATGTGGCCATCTGGGGATCAATCAGGAATCTAACCGACTCTGATTTGTTTTCAAAAACCAGAACGTTAGTGAACAGGTAGCTTCGTACATGAGGGATCCAAGTAGAATGATTAAACAAATGCAACAATCAAGGTCTACTGTTGCTGTTTTTGGAACTGTAAGTTTTGGCTTTTAACAATAAAAACCATCCAAGATCATCAGCGTCTCTTCAATTTCTTCTGATCTTTAAAATTTCTATCCGCAGGTGCCCAAGGAAGCCATTGAACCAAATCAAGAGGTATTGTCACGTTTTGCTCTAGCCAAATCAAGCGTATCAATATCATTTTACCTGTCTTATTGATTGTCCTCTATGTGTACACTCTTTGTTCAGGAGAACCAAGTAGAAGGAGACCCTGAACTTGTGGAGGATGCTGAGTTCTACCAGCAGTTACTAAAGGAGTTCTTTGAGACCATCGATCCAGCTTCCTCTGGTATAGTTAAAAAAAAGAACATGTTGGAACTGTTAGATATGAAATGCCTTAGCGATTGTTCTTGTTTCTGGTTATCTGAATTCTCAGTTTTGGTATATTGCAGAGGCGGCTTTCTACGCTATGAAGAAATTTCAGACGAAAAAGAGGAAAATTGTGGATCGGCGTGCCTCCAAGTGCAGAAAGATCAGGTATTTGAAACACATTTCATTTCTCTCTGGATTGGATTCGTAAGTCGTAAGTTGAGTTTCGCGTTTTCTGAATTATTGTGTGAAAAAAAAACGAAACAGGTATAATGTTCATGAGAAGATGGTCAACTTCATGGCTCCACGACCTGTGAGGATTCCTCCAAACACTGCTGATTTGCTCAAGAATCTTTTCGGTCTCAAGACCAAAAACGTTCTTCCTGAAGCATAGTATTAAGCAAATAGCAATTTTGAAATGCAGGGAATAGATGTTTGCCTACTTTTTGTTTGGTGTGTTTGTAATACATTATTCAAACTTCAAACCAAAAAAAAAAAACTCATTTTATTTTTTATCTATCAACACCGTTTCTTATCAAATTCTCAAATATTGAATAACAGGGATTTTAACCCAAATTATGATCTGATTGGACTTTAAAACCATTTTAAAAAGAACACAAACCAGTAAATTCTTGGTTGTTGGTAGTTTCTACTTTGTTCAAATTGAAATCTTGTTTTTCTTTTCATGGTTGGTACAAAATTATATAACCTATCTTGCTGTTTTTTTTAAAAGACTGAAACTCGATGATGTCACAAAAGATCATGAGGGGGGGTGTGCTGTTTGGAGTGTAGCCTAAACGTAGTGAAGAGATCGTATCACTTTCTCCCGAGCTAGACGTAACGCCCAAGAACCAGACAAATCGGCTATATTTCAATTTTTTTTTTTTATCAGATATATTTTCAACTTTTCGACTTATATGTCTAAACTATAACTTTATCCGTCTTACGAGTTTAGATAATAATTTTAAAAAGAAAGAAAAAACAATCTATGCTTGAGCGTCACGGAAACAAACTGTTACCTGAAGAAGAGGGAACACACGTGTGTATCCCTATATAATACGAGTTCAAGAAGAAAGAAATACTTAAAAGAGAACTAACAGAAAACAGAGAGAATCCAAGAAACACACAAAATGGCCACATGGTTGCTCATCATCTTCGTCTCTCTCTCACTCAGTCTCCTTCTCCATCTCTTCCTCCGCCGTAACTCCTCCTCTCTTCTCCTACCTCCTGACCCCAACCTCTTCCCCTTCCTTGGTCCCTTCCGCTGGCTCATTCAAGGCATCGGTGGTCTCCGCTCCTTCCTCCGCACCGCTCACCACCGTCTCGGCCCTATCGTCTCCATCCGCATCAGTTTCCTCCCCGCCATCTTCGTCTCTGACCGGTACCTCGCTCACAAGGCTCTCGTTTTAAACGGCGCCGTCTTCTCCGATCGGCCCCCGGCGATTCCAACCAGCAAGATCATCACCAGTAACCAACACACCATCAGCTCGGGATCTTACGGTGCCACGTGGCGTATCCTCCGCCGCAATCTCACCTCTGAGATTCTTCATCCGTCGCGCGTGAGATCTTACTCCCACGCTCGTCGCTGGGTTCTCGAGACCCTGCTCGATCGGTTTCGTAGCGGAGGAGAAGAACCGATCGTCGTCGTGGATCATCTCCACTATGCCATGTTCTCGCTCCTCGTTCTCATGTGTTTCGGAGACAAGCTCGACGAAGAACAGATCAAGCAGGTGGAATTCGTTCAGAGAAGAGAGCTACTCAGCTTCCCCAGATTCAGCATCCTCAATTTCTTCCCCAATTTCACCAAATTCTTTCTTCGAAAGCGATGGGACGAGTTTCTCCAGATGCGGAGAGAACAAACGGACGTGTTGCTTCCGCTGATTCGCTCCAGAAGAAAGATCGTCGAATCTGGCGATTCGGAGAAGAAAGATTACGTGCAATCGTACGTCGATACTCTGCTCGATCTCGAGCTTCCGGAGGAGAAGCGGAAACTGAACGAGGACGAGATCGTGAGCCTATGCTCCGAATTTCTCAACGCCGGGACTGATACAACGGCGACCGCGCTTGAATGGATCATGGCGAATCTGGTGAAAAATCCAGAAATCCAAGAGCGATTACACGATGAGATCAAAAGCGTGATCGGGGAAGAAGGAGAGGAGATCGAGGAAGAGGAGATGAAGAAGATGCCGTATCTGAAGGCGGTGGTGTTGGAAGGTCTCCGAAGACATCCTCCGGGACATTTACTGTTACCGCACAGAGTAAGCGAAGACGCCGAATTGGGAGGATATAAAGTGCCGAAGAAAGGGACGATCAATTTCAATGTGGCGGAGATAGGGAGAGATCCGGCGGTGTGGGAGGAACCGATGGAGTTTAAGCCGGAGAGGTTCGTGGGAGAAGGAGAAGAAGCGGCGGTGGATATCACCGGAAGCAGAGGGATAAAGATGATGCCGTTCGGAGCTGGGAGGAGGATTTGCCCGGGGATTGGGTTGGCGATGTTGCATCTGGAGTATTACGTGGCGAATATGGTGAAGGAGTTTGAGTGGAAGGAGGTCGAAGGTGAAGAAGTTGATTTGACTGAGAAAATGGAGTTCACTGTCGTCATGAAGCATCCGCTTAAGGCTCGTGCTGTGCCTAGAAGAAGAAGTCACATTGTCAATGCCATGGCTTAATTACTAGTTTTTCTTTTGTTAGTTGGATTCGTCGTTCGTTTTCAGTTTTAGTATTTTACAAAAGACTACTTCTACTACTAGTAGCTAGTTTGATTTAGCATGGATTTTTAGCAAGGTACATTCTATTAGATAGGAAGAGAGTCTTGTGTTGTTTTTTTTTGCTCTCATAAAAAAGCTAGTTGTATCAACGAAATCATGAAAACAATATGGTACTACTTGTGCAGAAAAAAATAGTAGTTGCATCTTAAATTGTCAGCTGGAGTAACCAAATTTCAATAAATCATAGTCTTAGTTAACCAAATTACATGAAGTTATGAACATCGTCAAACTTATTCAACAAACTTAACTCTTGCGCAAATATCAAGAGTTACTTGAGATTACAAAAACAACTCATGGCCGTTGTTTTGACCCATTTGTAAATATTAAAAAAGAAATCAACTGGAGGCAGAAAAGCCCATTTATGGAACGTTGTCGTTTCTCAGCTCGTGAAGCCCTAGAAATTGATTTGGGACCTATAAAGCAGCACATCCACTTTGTTTCAGAGTCCATGTTTTTCCCAGCTTTGCTAAACTCTCCTCTAAACAGGTTTCTCTCTGATTCTGGTAATTTTCAAAACTAAACTGTTTTCGCGACTCGGTGCTTTTTGTTGATGTTTTGTTTGCATCTGAAAAATTCGATTCCTTTCTCTTCCGTTCCTGGCGTAGATTTCGAAAGTTTCTCACTTGAAACTTGTGTTAGCTTTTTAGAATACTTTGATAGTTATGCTGTTCTCAAAGCGCTTGGTGTTTTATGACGTTGTTGTTAAATAATCTGTTTGTGGAGATGATGGAATGAAAAAAGTAAAAGGTCTGAGTAGGTTATGAGTAAAATGTGGTAGCTTTTGATGTTTGATTTAGTTTCGAGGAGAAGCTAGTCGGAGAGGGCCCTTGTCCATGCCTTGAGCTATGGCATTTGCGGCGTCGCAAACTCTCCAACATTGAACCTGATTCCGACAATGCACCTATGATGTGCTTCTTTGTCAGCAATCTGATGGGTTGATTATAAAGGCGTGGGGTTGCTTTCTACTTTTGATTGCCAATCTAGAATTCTCCCTACATACCATTAGTCTCCTCCTACTCTTTCTTATATCATCAATTAGCTGCCCTCATAATTCCTGCACTGATCAAAGACCTCCTTGTCTGATCCACATAAGCTCTATTATCAAATTACCTATGTTCTTTTCATAAAGCTTGTTTCTTGTAAACATTGTTTTAGTTTGATGTTATGTTCCAGCATTTTTTTCAGTGTTTGTTTGATTGAGTTTTTTTTTTTTCTCAGCTGCAAATCTCTTGATTCTCTATCTCATATGGGTTGGCTTTTGAAGGCCTATTATGTGTGTTTAACCAATGAATGATGCTATGTTATCAGAGTCATTGATTCTTTGGGTATTCATTAGTCATTGCAATGTTTGTTTGGCTTAGTGAGCAGGAGATGGCTGTGCATATTGCATAAGATAGCACACGCAACCTCGAAAGGCCCAAGTGCTGTGAAGGATCTAGTTATTGGGCTCGCACTGTGGGCTATGGAAGATGCATCACTGGAAGGAGCAGAGGAAAACAAGAGCTTTGTACGATTTGCTTGAGAGAGGCGAGATCGGTGTTGTTGTTGCAGAGGAGCAACAGAAGCGACAGAAGAAGTATGACTACCTCAACTTCAAGTATTTTGACATGACGATGAAGACTTACCTCAAATGTTACTGGAATGTGTACAAGTATGTTGGATCGACAGTTCTCCTGTCAACTGAAATTATTTTCCAATATCACTCTGAGAAGAAGGTGGTGGATCTGTTTGGTCAGAGCTATGGGCCAGCATAGTACGTCTGGAGAATCGGCGGACAACACCATAGCGCTGACCAGTCAGTTCCACCACTTTTTCAGATAATTCCAGTTGACGGAGAACATGATTGTTGTCTTTTACCTCTTTCTAAGCAAAAAAAAAAATTCACTAAAAGATGTAATTTTGAAAATATATGAAATTTAGTTTTGCAGATTAAATTTGTATTTTCCTAGCTATCGTTATCTGGTTCAAAACATTTTTACGAATTTTTGTCCCTTTTTTGTTTTCAATAGTTTTAAAAACGGTAATGTTGTTTTTTCGTTCTAGANACTTTTTTTTTTTTTTTTTTTTCTGAAGAAGGCGACTTGACTAAAAGACTGGTGGTGTTGGAGTTAAAAACTTAAAAAAAAAAAGACAAAAGGACGACGAATCAGAAAAGGAACGGAGAGTAAGAGGAGAGGAACCTTTTCCTCAACTCCCATTTGCTTTGCTTTGCTTCGCTTCGCTTCCTCTTTAAGTTTTCTCGGAAAATTCTCTCCATTTTCTTTCACTTTCTCTCTCTCGCTCAGCTTTGACAGATCTCGAGTACGCATTTCTTATCGCTTCACCGAAATCAATTTAAAATTCCAGAAACCTCCCACTTTATCGCGTTGATCTTGTCGGTTTCCTCAGCAGAGAAGCTGATTCGCATCTCAGAATTTCCTTGGATTCGCGTCTTTGGAGCTTGAGCTCGAGGCTTCTAAATACGTAGTAAGATTCACCAATGTTACTATCTGTTTTGATTCATCATCCTTCTCGGATAGTATTAGTGTCTCCGAGTTTCTGCTCTCGCAGATTTATACTTGTTTATTTCCTCTTACAACTTGCGAATCATTGGTAAATTCTCGTTTTGGAGCTCTCTGCAATTTCCCTCATGTTCTTCCTCCATTTTTAAGTCTCCTAGGGAATCTGAGTCTGCATCAATTTGATGTTTCCGAGTAGATTAAGTTTACAATGGACATTTTGGGATCTGAACAGTCTTTTTCTTATAATTTTTGTTGTTTATAGTAGAGCACAAAGCCAGTTTCCACAGGTTTTACTAATCAGTAGATGCATTGTTACAGAGGAGAGTTAAATGGAAGATTCTTGTGTTTCTAACAGATGCCAATCATATTTGGTAATGGTTTTCGTGATTCAATCCTTCAGTTTCTTGCTTGTGCAGGTTTACTCTCTCCCCGGAGTAGAAATCGAAATGCAGGAGGATTGCTTGTGGAGTTTGCGTCCTCTTCAGGATATTGATAAGGTGTTACTGTTAACCAACAGATATGGCGGTGCGAACAACGAGACGTTATCTCTACTGTATTGTGATCTTTACTTGAGACGGTACAAGGAAACATTGAAACAGACCACGCTTGAGCAAGAATCTGTCTTTGAAGACCAGGTAAGCTTTCTTCATTCCACAAATGCCCTGTGAAAACTCACTCCTTGTGACTAGTGTGAGATGTTTCCTGTTTCTCTTGTCTTTATCAAAGGCAGAAGGAACTCATGATGGAGATGGAGGAAGCCAACAACTTATATGGCCAACCTCCACATTTGTTCCTTAATGCAGAGACTGATGAAGCTGGACTGTCTGGAGATGAGAGTGATAAGTCTGGAGCAACTGGTTTTTCCAAGTTCACGTGTATACATGACTTGAAACAACCTGCCAAGATCGACAAACATTCAGATACAAGGTGCGAAAGAGCAGAACCAGGGGTGCAAGACCCACCGATATCTACAACAAGTCAAGCTGGTGAGAAATGTATCTAGATGGTATACATATTCATGTCTTTTCTTGTAACATTTTCTTGGTGTAATGTGTGATCTTTGAGATTTGATCAGCTTTCCTCTTTTGTGCAGAGATTGGAATCGACTTGACCATGTCTCCGCTTCCATCTGAACAAGTAACTACTACTACTACTACTCTCAGAACGATAGAACCTGAGCAACCACGAGAGTCTATTTCAGCTTCATTGCAAGGCAAACACGGAACAGAACCATCACGATCTATAGTTCAAGCGCTTCCATGTTTGCAACACATTCCACTCTTCCACAACCCTTCCTCATGGTCTAGAAAGAAAGCAAAACCGAAACCCACCACTCTTTCTCGCAGCGAAGCCCGAAGAGGCTCAAAGAATGGTAACCACAGCCAAGAGCATCGGGAGAAGAAAGGGAGTGCAAGTTCTCTGCCCGAGGTTAAATCTGCTCGAGATCGGACCAATCCAGGAAAGAAAAGACTTACGTAAACCACAAAAAGAATCAGGCAGGGTTATGAGAAAGATTGCAAGAACCAAATCCAAGACCAGGGGAAGCTTTCTTGTTACAGAGGAAGAGGGGCAAGAACAATCTGCAGCAGCAGAGGCTCTAGTTGCTATGTCATTATCAGAGTCAGGCAGGAAGACAACCTCCGATTGTAGCACTCCTCTGCATTGGTTCGCTAAGATCGCTTCTTCAGTTGTTGTAGTGCTCGAAGAGTCAAGTTGGATTGTCATCTACTAATATTCTGCATCCTAAACGCAAGAGGACCCCGCGGAGTCAGGGAAAGCGACAACGACAACGACAACAACAACACGAGGGTCACCACAACGAGGTTCACCCGAGCTTAAGACCTTTTACAGGAAACGAAGCTTCTCAGGATATAAGCAAGATAGGAAGGTTAATCAAAACTTCTGAAACGAATGATACTCAGTCCGGCTTGATTGAGAATATGATAACTGATTGGGGGATCGTAAGAAAACGAAGTAGAGGAATCAGGACTCCTGCTGCTAATACCAAAAATCCATAGCTTTATTGCGCGTTCCTTTAGAAGAAGAAGAAGAAAGATGGCTTTGTCTTCTGTAACAAAGTCTCACACCACACAGAAGATATACTTAGAAACTCACNTTTTTTTTTTTTTTTTTTTTGGTCTAGCTTTCTAAATTCATCAAAAGGCGATGAAGTTGTAAAAAAATAGATGATGATACTCAAAGAAGTTTACAATATAGGATAATATACCACAGTTTTAATAAATCATACAACAGTTGAGTATTTGTAATAAAGGGTTTTTTAATTAGGAGGAGGAGAAAGTTGGGTGAAGTAAGGGTTTTGAAGAGTTTGTTGAAGGAGTTCGTCGTCGTCCCAAGAATCGCGATAAGTCTCAAGATTTTCGAGGGAGTTCAATATAGCTGACAAACACAGCTCCTTTCTCCAATCCTCCAGATGTGGAAATCCTATGTAATCTGCGTATTTATCGCTATACTGCAAATACACAATTGATTAGAAAAAGTACGTAACTTGTTTGGAAGAAAATGAAGAAAAACAGAGAGAGAAACTGCGAGATTCCTACCTTGAAATCGGCGATGTCGTGTGTGTTACGTTTGGGGACACCGTTGGCTTCTCTGGATTGGTAGAATTCGGCGATGGATTGCATCATTTGGTCGGAAGAAGGAAGAGAAGTTTTGTCTGACAAAAGCTTTGCGATCCATTTCGCTTGTGATTCGAAGAATGGGAACCCTATCAACTGCAGAAGAAAGTTTAAACCGTATTTTTCAGTTAGTGTTGCTGTTAACGGAAGATTGATGATCATGATTAGTCTTTTTGGTTTAGCTATTAAAGTCTAAACCAAATCATTTCACCTTTCGAGGGATGCCGACAAAGGAGAGAGAAGGAGAAAGCCAAGGAGAGAAAGTGTGTTCGAAGAGTGGGCCCACTCTGTTGTCATCAACTTCTACTCTTCCTTTACTCTCAAGAAATGGAAATTTGGACCAATACCTGCACGCATTTTAGTAAATTAAAAAGAAATTGCATTACAGTATAATTTAACCATAAACATGCATTCTATAAACTTCTAAGGGATAAAAAAATTGAACGAATCTGCCTGCCCCAAGAAGTAGGGATATGAAAACGATGTTGTCGTGGAAAGCGATTTTGACAAGAGTCCACTCACGACATATGAGTCCAACAATTTATATTAAAAATAATCATACTAGTTGACAAAACAAGAATCATAATACTATACTACTGAAAAAGGGAAATAAATTAACCCACACTTTTTAAAATTAACAAAACTTAACTTACCCGGTACAGTAGAGAATGGTGTCAGCTACAATACAAGACCCGTCCACGAAAAGGACCCGTCCATCTTCCTCTAGGGATTCAATCTACAAACCATTAGAAAGAAATGAAACAATTGTTTTAGAAAAAAAAAAAAAAATATATATATATATATATATATATAAAGAAATTAACATGGTGATGGTGATGGTGATGGTGAGAGTGTACCTGTGGATGAAGATGGAAGTTTTGATGTTTTGAAATGACTTTAGACAAGCCTGGAGGAACGTCAAGTGATTTGGCACTTAGATGAACTTCCTTTGCCACTTCCACAAGCTCTATTGATATGTCTTGTCCACTCATTGAGCACCCAACGACAACCACCACCTATATAACACCATCCTCACGCGCATCACATTCCATCTTATATCATCAAGTTTATTAATTGCTAATTGCTTATTACCTCATCACGGTAAGGATCGGGAACCCTGTAGATATGGCTATGAAGCTGTTTCCTCTTCCACAAATCCATTCCTATATAAACACCAAAAACCATTCTTAGGTTTCTAACTTGCATCTTTCCGATCTAAAAAATAATTTTTGAATAGTACTAAAATGATTTATGATCCATTTATATTATCAATGTCGTTTTATCCAATATATTCAAAGTTGCATATGGACTCCAGATAGTTTGAGATAGATCCACCTGTTCATATCCATCAATCATATATACACAATATAATAACATATAAGCAAAGATAAATTTTGTATCAATAAACATAAAAAAAGATGAATTTATATAACATACCTTTAATCGAAGGCAATCTAGGGTAAGAGTAATGGCCAGTGGCAACGACAACAGCATCGTACACTTCTTCCATAACCTCACCACTCTCCTTCTCTACACTCTTCACCATCCATCTCTTCACATTATCATGATCATCATCTTTATCATCATCCACCATCCCCACAAACTCAACCCTAACATTAAACCTAATCATCTCCCTTAACCCAAACACTTCACAGAAATCTTTAAGATACAACCAAAGCTCCTCATGACCCGGAAATCTCCTCGTGTCTCTTCCTTTCTTTGCCGTAAACGGGAAATCAGAGAAACCCATTACCTCTCTCGGCGAAGCCAACCTCAAGGATGAGTAAACACTGCTATGTACTTTTAGGGTTTTGGATTTTCCCAATGGATCTTCTTCTTCCACCTCTGGTTGATAAAGCCATTGACCTCCTATGTCGTCGTTTTGCTCCATCACCACCACCTTATGTCCTTCTTTCCTAAGCTCTCTCGCCGACACTAAGCCTGATGGTCCGGCTCCTACCACGCACACTGTCTTTGATTGGCTCTTAATTGGCTCTGATGTCACTAAAACCATTTTTGTTGGTGGTCGGAAACGAAATGATTTTTATTTGATTATTAGGTTGATTTGTTTCTCGTGGTCTCATGGCTCATGGGTAATCCTTTATATAGTTAATTTCTGCTTTTGTTGGTCAATGTTTTTTTTTCTTTTTAGTTACTGCATTGCCAACTTAGGCTACTTACAATGAGGTTGGTATAAAAGGAAAATCAAACTATTAGATTGCAATAATGGGAAAGTGTTGAAAGTGGTGTTGAATTAGATGTGGATTATAATTAAATTAAGTTGAATAGATACAACATGTTAAATAAGAAAGAGAGACCACGAGTGCCAGATGTGAGATTTTTTTTTACGAAAAGTTTATATATTAGTATTAATTAAATTAATGTAAAACTCAATGTAAATATTATATGTATCAATGTAAATTAATGGAAAACTCAAATTGCTTTGCGAAGTAAAATAAATCATCAAATTGCGTTGTGAAGTAAACTAATAATAATTCAAAGAGTTGAGACGTGGTAGACAAAAAAACAGGAGGCAGGTGGTACAATAAAAATGATGATATCAAAGATGATTGATTGTTCATAATTATCTTTTCCAAGGAATGTGGTTACTCTTTTTATTTTTTCTTTAATATGTTAATTACTCAATTTGTAACAACAATGATTTAGTAACTGTAATTTTCAGAAAATGTATTATCATTATTGATCCTTTATCATAAGAAGATTATCATTATTGTTTATCACTTAACTACATATTATATTTAATTCAAATCGGGCATGGGCATACTGCATATCCAGAATTTAATATATTTTTTTCCGTGGATATTGAAATCAGTATTCTTATGCACAGTATCTATTGAATTCGAGCCACACTAATGTATCCATAAAATACGTACATATTTATATAGGGGTGTTTTCACTTTTAGACCAAAACATTTGGTCAAATGCAAAACT
>OVBJ01000602.1:0-48383 GCA_900406535.1 Noccaea bulbosa | reverse complement strand
CAATTGATTCATGTTGTGGTCTACTCCCCTAGAAAAAACAATGTTTTGGTCAATATTTGGCAATTCCCTAAAAAAAAAATGATTCGAGAAGTTTTTCTTCTCCTGTAAACTCTCATTATGAAGGGATGATCTGAAATGAATCGTTAGGTAAAATCTATCATAATATTTTCACTAAAATCAGAAACATATGTTGGACTGGTCAATTTTTTAGTTGTGTTATTGATTTGTCTATTTTAGTAGATTTGAAAATCCAAACTAACTAGTCTCTATGATCAATTATCCGAATTGTTACACACACTGAAGCTTTTTTTTATCCAAGTGTGTGTTTTGTTTGATTATAAGATATTGATATGCGGTAATGAGACATAAGTACGAGGAGTGTAAGATAAGGCTCGGAGAAGCTTGAGATTGATGTGACTATGTGAGGCCACCAGTTGAGTCCGCCTGAGTCATTCATAGATTTTGAGATTGATGGAATGCTAATGCAATAATTTAAAAAGGGGGCAAATCTTACTAATACATTGTGTTTGATATGTTGTAGTTTATGTCGTTTTTACTTACATTTTGAGATGAAAACTCTTTTCAACATGTAAAAGCATTAATGAAATTCATTGCGAATGATATGTTGCAGACTTGGCAGATCATTTTTGGTTGTTATAGTTTTTGTCGAACAAAATATTCCTAAAACTAAAACCCCATCCTTGTTCTGATCTCAACAATCACCACAACTGAAACTGATGAACAATGGCAATGTTTTTTCTCTTTACAGTGTATGCTCTTAGCCTTTTTTTTTTTTAATTTTCACTTTTGGACAGCTTCTCGTTGTATTTGGTTAATTCATCATGTCATGTGTATGGAGTCTTTGTTCACAAGTAATAAATGTCATTCAAATTGTCTTTACAAGGTTAAAACATGTTTAGAATTCTTAGTTCAAACCAAAATATAAATTACGTTAAAACTTAAAACATTAATAGTTTACACTACAAGAGACACGGCTCCTAACGTCAGTTTTTAATGGCTTTAGCAACACTTAAAAACTGACGTGAACATATCAGTGTCGGTTTGAAAAGTGTCGTTATATCGTCCGACGTTAAATATTTTAATGTCACTTAAAAAAGCGACGTTTCGTCGGAATACTTGCGTCGATTTAAGTGGACTTAACGACAGTTTTAATGTGACCCTAGATTAAGCACATTTTGTTTACGTCAACTATACAACCAACGTATAGTCCATTAATTAAACAAAAAAAAATGATCAATAATCCATATAAAAAAAAATCAATTATTCGAACCATACAAATGTCACTGAAACAATTATATTAAAAAAAAACAATTTTATTATACTATACGTATCTATATATATATTGCTGTTTGCAAATATTTCTTTGTATACTCCTTCTTTTCAAAGATTTCAAACTGCTTTTTACCTGAAATGAGATGCAGTTTTCAAATATGCAATTAGTATCCCATATTACAATTTCAACTATACATTGGCGATATCACCATGAAATAAATTATAATCATACTTTAGATCTTAGTGTTGTCTCTGTTTCAGAAGTATCTAGACTATATAAGTGAAGAAAAGAACTTAACATTGTAAAAATTACCTTAGAAGTTGCTTGTTTAAGAATGTTTAGCATTATGTTTCCATCTGTTCCACTCATTCACCTGTAGAAAAGCAATCTTTACGTATAACTTGATACACTAATAATACTGAATAAAGCTTTTAGTTACCTGGAATGGGTTGTATGTGGATCCAATCGAAGCTTGAAGAGCACTTGCAATAGTATTAACTCATCCTGAATGATCAGGTCCAAAAACTTGAGCAATAGCATCACTACTCAAGGATGTTTAGCCCAGAAGATTCATAATGTCCTTGAGCTTCTCCTATAAAAATCAATTCCACGTGAATAGCTAATACAATATCAGGAAAAAGCAGAGCTCTAATCATCTGAAGAACACTAAAAACTAACAATGTATCACGAACCATGATATGAAACTCAAGACCAACAACAGGTCAACAACCCAGAACTATCCATAACCATTAGCATCAAACTGTTTCAATAAACATAGTTTTTGATTCTCAAAAGACAGAGCAAATTCAGTGGTGAAGTTAGTATAAGAGATAACCATGAGAAACTAACCGAACATAGTTTTGCTCCTGTCTCCTTATTTTTCTCTACAACCTGCCAATGTCTAGATCAGATCTTCTTCATAGGTGTATGAGCCCTTACAATGAAACAGCCCTCGAGCACATTCTGCATAACAAATCACACAACTCAAAAGTATCAGCACAATGAAGAGTATATATGTATGGCGAGACAGAAAAGTGATTGATTACTCACAACTTGAGAGACAACTATCTTTATAGTTTGAGGAACTTATATAACTAACTTCACCTAAAATAAGGAAAAGCTGTTGACAGAAAATTTAGCTCATTTTGATATACGGCAAGTTTGAAAAATACAGTTAATTGTGATGAAACCAAATACCTCTATATGACCAAGAAAACTTCAGAACATGTCTAGACCTGTACAGTTAGATAAATAAATGTTAGGATAAACTTAAGAATCATAATTATAAACACAGTTACCTTTAACTAAATCAAATACCTTCATATGATATTTATATCAAATACCTTCATATGATATTTTCCGATAGTGAACACATGAAAACAAGCTTCTTCCATATTTTATCTGAGGCTACTTCCACAAACATTCTCTTTCTAAATAATTAGTGCCTAATACGAATTCAAATGTCTAGTTTTATCTTAGAAAACGGTCAAATAACATGAGGAGATCAAGAAATAAATGAATCAAATTAGATCTATGGGTATGAGAAACATGCATGTTCACTAAAATTGGGGATACAACTCTTACACACAAAAATATTGAAGCAAACTTTAAATCATTAAATAAATTACCTTGATTTCAAGTTTTGCTTTATGAAATCCGAGAATCACCGTTGAAATCCCTACCTGAGAATCATCACGGATTCATCATTTCCTTCAACCAAAATGAAATCCTTGTTAGAATTAATCTCTTTAATCAGAAATACAACAAAATTCTCAAAAACTAATGGAATACTAATCTTACCGACCTCGAACGATTAGAGAGGAGAAGCATTCGAAACGGAGAAACAACTATAGGATTGAATCGAAATTTAATTTCACAACTCTGAATCTAGAACAAACCACTGAGAAGATCAATTTTACAGGAATCGCCGAATCGGAGCAAAACTCAAAGTGGCTAGAAGATTAGGTTTGAGAATTTCGATTTTTCGAGAATGAAATATGATGAGTCTTTAACGCTCTTACTAATTAAGCCTGTTTTTATTTGCCGTCGAAAAAACATACCGTCAGTTAACTAAGTGACGTTAAATACCGTCCAATTTTAATTATTTAGCGTCGGTCTTAGAAATGACTTAAATAAACTGACGTAATCTAGCGTATTTGTTGTAGTGTTAATACGCTAACTCTCTAATTTAATTTTCAAAACCTAGCTAATCTAGCCACCTAATTTGGCGGCAATCTAACTAACCTAACAACCTAATCTTAGATCTACCTAACTAAATTAACTATCTACTGTCGAAAACCATAAAACTAAAAGAGAGTGTAAGAGAGAGAGAGAGAGGGCGTGATTGGTATGGCTCTTAGTAGAGCATTAGCAGTGTTGAAAATGTAAGCTCTAATAAATGTATATTCTTATGTGATTGGTAGAGCTATGAGTGATTATATATAAAATTATTTTAAAATATTTAATATATGTGTTGATATTTATTTCTAAGTAATATGTCTATATTATATTTATAACATAATCTTTTCATATTTTTTAATAATTATTTTATATTTAAATTAAATTTATTAATTTTTATTTATTAAGTTTTTATTTTTATTTTATTAAATTATTATTTAATAAATAATAATTTGATGATAAAATTTATTTATAAGATTAATAAATTATAAACTTAATTTTAATATAATTTTCAAAGTTATTTACCAAAATAAATAAATTATATATAATTTTTTTAATTTTTACAATATTTATAGAGCTTAATGCTTAGACCATCATTATCGGTGTTTCTTAGCCCAAGTTTTTAACACTGTTTGGTATTTAATTAAATGAAAAAGAAATTAAAATAACAGAAACGTTTCTTATATAAAGGTTATTAAGAAACTTTCTTAACGTTGAAGAACGTGTTATTGGGGAGAGAAAGAAACTGTTTAAATTAAATTTATTAATATAATAATAAATAAGATACAATTTAAGTATCTACCATTAATCTTGCTCTTAGGAAAATAAGAACAGAGAGGGAAGGAGCTTCTAAATACTCCTTTAAAGAAACTTGATTGGATGACAAATAGCATAATACTCTTCTAAATGTTTTACCAATCGAGGCCAGAGTAACAACACTTAATAATTTGGCCGTAAACCATAACGATTCAATTTTATCAAGTGAGACTAATTATGACTCATTTCATTGTTGGTAAAATACTAAAATTTAAAAACTTTGTTGCTATTGGAATGGCATTACAAATTTACTATTGTCTAGTGTGTCCTCTCGTCCACTAGTAAAGGACAAATAAACTATAAAAACGTATACTATTTGAAAGTCAAATTATAGATGAATCTAGTTCAGTTCAGATTTCTGTATTATATGTATACTTTCTTTAGCACACTAATCTAAGACACATTATAAATATACAGTACGTGACACACTTATTCTATTAATTTATTCAAAACATATCCGAAAACCGCAAGAAAGCTCATCTAATGGCGGAATCGAGCTCTTCTCTCCCTCCTCTTTGCGAAAGGATCTCACACAAAAGCTATGTTTTAAGAGCTGTGGATCTCATTATTCTCGGCCTTCTCTTTTCTCTTCTCTTGCACCGAATCCAACATATGAGCCAAAAAGACAACGTTTGGCTCGTGGCTTTGCTCTGTGAATGTTGTTTCACATTCGCATGGCTGATTATTACCTGCATAAAATGGAGTCCAGCGGAAGATAAACCCTATCCAAAGAGACTTGATGAAAGGTAAAATTTTCATTTACACATAAGACAGTATCTGCTCCTTTAGAGTACTCAAATCAAAATAATATATGTTCCAAAATTAAGAGATTCAAACAAATCGTTGCTATTAAGCTTTGATTAGAAGAAGACGATAGTAGAAGACCTTGAGGCTTGAATCGAGCAGACATTCATAGTTTTCGTTTCTATGTTATTTTCTATATATTTTCTTAACTGGCCTACAAAATTTTAATTTCAGGATTCATGACCTTCCTTTAGTTGATATGTTCGTGCCTACGGCTGATCCGGTTAGGGAGCCGCCGATTATCGTTGCGAACACAGTGCTTTCATTGTTAGCTGTGAATTATCCGGCGAATAAATTAGCGTGTTATGTGTCGGATGATGGAGGCTCACCTCTCACTTACTTCTCTCTCAAGGAAGCTTCTAAGTTCGCCAAGATTTGGGTTCCCTTCTGCAAGAAATACAATGTAAAAGTTAGAGCTCCTTTTAGATATTTCTTAAACCCTTTGGTCGCAGGAGACGATTCAGAATTCAGTAAAGACAGGGAAATGATGAAGGTAATGACGTTTAATTACGGTTTTTTAATTTTTGATTTACTTATATATTTCCCAATATTAACAGAAAACCAAAATTTTATTTTGTTTTTTCATTCTCATATCTTATTTTCTCTAGATCTACAAGTTCTGAAAAAATTTGTGTTGTGAACATTTTTTAATATTTTGAATATTATGTATGTGTGACGTTTTTTCATGTTATATATTGAAATCTCTAGTTATGTTTTTGTGTTTTACTAATATAAAGAGGGAATACGAGAAATTAAGCCGGAAAGTTGAAGATGCCAGCAGAGATTCCCATTGGTTGGATGCAGACAAGGATTTTGAAGCTTTCTCAAACACAAAACCAAATGACCATTCAACTATAGTTAAGGTATTAATTAGTATAAGAAAGAAAAAAAAAATTATAGTTAAGATATTTCTACAAAATTTCAAAGTAAAAAATAATCTCTATTAACTAGCTAACTATATATTATATGAAATCTTGTTTTATATGTGTACGTGAAGGTGGTATGGGAAAACAAGGGAGGTGTGGGAGAGGAGAAAGAAGTCCCTCATCTTGTATATATTTCAAGAGAAAAAAGACCAAATTACCTTCATCATTACAAATCTGGAGCCATGAACTTTCTGGTTAATGACTTTCTCACAATGTTTTAACAACTATATCCGTATTTTTTATTGTTACGATGATAAAAGTGTGATGAGCCTAAGATGAATTTGAACAGTTAAGAGTGTCAGGGTTGATGACAAATGCACCGTACATGTTGCACGTAGACTGCGACATGTATGCCAATGAGGCAGATGTGGTGCGACAAGCGATGTGTGTATTTTTACAAAAATCAAAGTATTCAAACCATTGTGCTTTTGTTCAATTCCCTCAAGATTTCTATGATTCTAACACGGACGAACTCGCCGTCGTACAATCAGTACCATTTCTATTTCTTTTTTCTTCTTACTTATAATTATATGACTAGTACAACTTTATGGGTTTAGTGATCACCAGTACGTACTTAATCTTTGTTTTGTTTTTTTTATCTTTGTTGATATATATTAGTTTTTGGGACGTGGCGTTGCGGGAATCCAAGGACCGCTATATTGTGGCTCAGGATGCTTCCACACTCGAATAGTTATGTACGGTTTATCTCCGAACGATTTAGAAGACGATGGGAGTCTTACTTCGGTTGCGACAAGTAACTATTAGATGTTCATAAGAGATTTTCATAAATTCCTTCTTCGCAACATTATTTTAAACATTTTATTTACATAATAAAACCAAGTTCTTACCGTTTCATATAAATTTATCATTCCTATATACTTTCTATAATTCATTTAATATATAATCCACCATAACTTTGTTATCGCTAATTCATGAAGGGAAGTTTTTGGCTGAAGATAGTTTAGCGACTAAGTTTGGGAGTTCTAAAGAGATGGTGATATCGATGGTTGAGGCATTAAAAAGAAAACCAAATCCTCAAAACTCCCTTACAAACGTCATAGAAGCGGCTCAAGAAGTAGGGCATTGTCACTACGAGTACCAAACCAGTTGGGGAAAAACCGTAATTCCCTCCTCAACTTGATCATTATATTCTAAAATTAAACATTTTACAAAAGTATTAATGTCCTATTTTCAAGAATTTATAAACCTTTAACCCATAATAATGTGTTTTTGTTTAATAAACCACGCAGCTCGGTTGTTTATACGATTCAGTGGCGGAAGATATGAACACAAGTAGTGGAATCCATTTGAGAGGATGGACTAGCTCATACATTTCTCCGGAGCCACCTGCGTTTCTTGGATCCACGCCGTCGTTAGGAGTGGAGGCGATAGTCCAACAGCGACGATGGGGGACGGGAGCAATTGAAGTCCTTTTTAACAAACAAAGTCCGTTGATAGGAATATTTCGTCGGAAAATAAGATTTCGACAGCGATTAGCTTATCTTTGGGTTCTCATGTGTCTAAGGTCAATCCCTGAGCTTCTTTATTGTCTCTTGCCTGCTTATTGCCTATTCCATAACTATGCCTTGTATCCCAAGGTATCTTTCTCTCTTTGAATATAGTTATATTTACATTCATAGAATTAAATTTTAAGATTTTTTTTTAATCACTTTTGTGCGTGGATTTAGGGACCTTGTCTAGGCGTAACAATCACACTTGTGGGGATGCACGGTCTCTACACTCTATGGCAATATCTAAGCCTTGGTTTTTCGGTACAATCATGGTATGTCTCCCAATCACTTTGGAGAATAACAGCCACTTGTGGTTGGTTATTTAGCGTCCAAGATATCATACTCAAACTTCTTGGAATCTCGAAAATCGGTTTCGTAATTGCTAAAAAGACTATCCCCGAGACGAGGCCATCTAAACCAGATCAAGAAGAAGATGATAAGTCAAACTCTGACTTAGGTAAATTTGAGTTTGATAGCTCATGTCATTTCATTCCCGGCACATTCATTATGTTGGTGAATCTAGCCGCTCTAGTTGTTTTTTCGGTGCGTCTACAATGGTCGAGCGATTGTAGTTCTAGAGGAGGTGGTTCGGGTTTGGCAGAGGCTTGTGGATGTATTTTGGTGGTTTTGTTGTTTTTTCCATTTCTAAAGGGTTTGTTTGAGAAAGGAAAATATGGCATCCCTTTGCCTACTCTTTCTAAAGCTGCCTTCTTAACAGTTTTATTTGTTTTTTTCTCTGTGGAAATTTAGTATAGCTATTATATAAATGGGTTTGCTATGAAATTTTACATTATCACAGTGTGACAATGCTATTTATACTCTATATCATTCTACTATTTTTTTGCGCAAAAAGTTTTCCAAAACTTACTAATGTAAAACAAACATCATTATAGAATTTAAAACATTTGTGAAACTAAAATCCAAACCTAATAATAAACTAGTTAAGAAAACAAAACATTTATTTTTATACAACGCTAGGTCCACCTTTTCAAACCGAAAGAAAAGTTTTAAGAACAATAATTATTTTATCGTACAAATACAATCTTATTATACATAAAGTAAACCTATTTGGGACAAATTCACGAAATGTAACACATAATATATATACAACACTTCGAAACTGAGTGAGTCAACGATCAAATCTTTCTTTTCCAGGTTTTCCCCTCCACATATCTCTCCCCATGCAATTTTAAACCACAACATTCTCTATCACGTCTTGAATAAACTTTGTCAAAGCCGTCTTCGAAGATCCACCGTCCATTAACGCCACGTGGCATTTTACGGCCGTCTCCTTCACTCTATTCCTGACGTCACTATCCTCCTCCATCACACGCCTTATCGCTCTCTCTACATCCTCCGCCGTAAGCATCTCAATCTCTTCGGCCAACAGATCTCCTCTAAAGTACCTCCGTATCTCCACCGCCAGTCCTAGCTCCTCCACCATCTTGAACGCGTTTACCTTCTGCTCCGCGTAGAGAGGCCACGTCACCATCGGAACGCCGAACCAGAGACTCTCAAGCATCGAGTTCCATCCACAGTGAGTGACGAAACATCCGATCGCCGGCTTCGCTAGCACCGCGACTTGCGGAGCCCATCCGATCACCTTCCCTCTGTCCGACGTCCGGTCTAAGAATCCTTCCGGTAGGACTTCCTCGAGATTCGTGAAATCTCCGGGAGGTTCCGTCAATATATTCGGCGAAGCACGACGGAGTGACCAGAGAAACCGGTGACCGCTTCGATCTAGCGCGACGGCGATTTCTCTCGTTTGCTCCTCACTGAAACCTCCCATGCTCCCGAAACAGAGGAACACAACCGATTTCGCCGGTTGCTCGTCGAGCCACCGCAAAATCTCCGATTGCTTCCCGTTGTCTTCGAGATGCAACAGTGGTCCTACAGGATAAGCCTGAGGAAGATCACCATCACCAGAGAAAAGTTTCAAAGCGTGAGGTTCCAGCTCAGCAACGGTATTTACCAAAATACCCTTCAGCTCTCTGAATTTTCTTGCTTGAGCTAGAAACAAAAGTAGCCACTGCTTCGAAAGGAAGACCCGTGGCAGGCATTTCACAGGATATGGACGAGTCAAACACGGAAACTCCAACTCTTCGACCGAGTCATCTAACTCGCTGACGTCATACTTCCTCTCGTCGTACATGAGCTGAAGGTGAAGCGTGATTCCAAGAAACGTAGCGTTCGACGTGTAGAACATATAACTCGGAACTCCGAACTCGCTAGCTAGATCCATCATGGAGATACAGAACATGTCCACGACGAATCCGGCCAGCCGCCGCGGCGGAGAGTCGGTCCGTGCTGGATCGACGAGTTTCGCTTTCGCGACTGCATCTCTCACTTGCGGCTTTTGATTCTCGATGTAGACTTGAGTCGGTTGCCGATCGGCGGTTGGTTGATCTGCCACGGAGATGGTAACGCAACGGAGACGATCATCATGAGACGACGTGGTGGTGAAGAGCGATGAGATATTGTCGGAATCGCCGGGGTGTCCACCGGAAGCGTGAGGTATAATGATTACGGTAATCGAAAGACGATCGTCGGTGGTGACGAGTTGCTTCGCTAGCTCGACGGCTGACCTGAGATGACCAACTCCCGGCGCTGGTATGAACACAAGCTCAATCTTCATTTTGGTAAAATATCTTTCTTTTCCACTTTTGGCTGGTTTTACTTTTAGCCACAGATATATCATATATGTAGGAATGATTGTTAAGTTGTTTGTTGGGCCACGTAAGATGGTAGCCCATATAGTTTAGTTGGGCCAAAGAGAACATCCAAAAATAAATGGCAGCCGCCATAGGGTAACCCTAATTCTCTCAGTTTTCGTTCTATGTGACTCTGTATTTATATGGTTTTTCTTTCTCTCTTTTCTTGTGTGTGTCGAATATCTTTTTGGTGATTTTAGGGTTTTGCGAAGAGGTGAAAGGTTTTTTTTTTTTTTTTTTGATTGGGAAGGTTTATGATGATGATACAGTTATGTTGTGGACTAGAGTTTCAGATCTGGGCTCTTCTCCCAGAAGTTGAAGATTAACCCTTGGCTGTCTGAGTATTCCCCTTTCACACCCACAGTTTACATAATATAATTGTTTTGATTATATCGTTTATTGTTTGGATTTGTGTTATATATTGTTCTTGTTTTGCTTAGACAGCTTATATAAGCTTATGATGATAAAAAAACAATTATCTTAGCGGATTTCAGTGAGGTTTATTGTACACAATGATCAATGATCTGAATTTGTTACACACACTGAAGCTTTTCGTTTACATAGATTATGTTTTTGTTTTTGAATGATGTTGTGTAATCATTGGTTTTTCTTAGATTGGTTATAAAAGCTTATGATGATAGAAAACAATTATCTTAGCGGATTTCAGTGAGGTTTATTGTATACAATGATCAATGATCTGATTTTGTTACACACACTGAAGCTTTTTGATTGATTGTTATGTTTTCTGATGCGATGATGAGACAAAAGCACGAAGAGTGTAAGAAGAGCAGTGGACAGTTACAAAATTCTGTAAAAGGGATTTGTAATTGCCGTGAGCTTTCAATTAAACGACTTCTCCTTCCACTGAGCATTATTTTATACTTTTATTCCAAACTGTAAGTTTTTTTGTTTGTCTGCGTCCATTACCAATTCTGGGGAATAAAACTGTTTCTTCAGGTATAATGGCTTGTGACGCAATATTAATTAGTTGTGGTATATCCTGATCATCTTGCTTTTATTTATGCCTTTTGATCCTGGAATTGCCTCGCATATTATAACAATTGTTTTTTTTTTTTTAATGTTTCGCTATCTTTTTACCACATCTGTTTAATACATTGGTCTTTGTGTTATCCTTCAACCCTTTTGAATTCTTCAATCAACTCCCACTGAAGCTTTGGTGATGAAATCACTATTATAGTCCTATGCGAACTGGTTTAAGCTGCGAAGGTAGCCCCTCAAAGAGGCTTTGATATTTATATGAGGCGACCAAATCATTTATTTGATTTTGTAGATCTATTGAAAGCTATTGCAACAATTTAAATTCGGCGACAAGGTCCTCATCAAAGAGGCTGAGATTGATAGAAGCACTTGATTTTCTTTTGTTATTCATGTTCTTTTTTTATGGTTTGGATTCGTCAATCTCATTAGTCACTGTCGGATATGTTGTAGTTGTCTTCTATAGATTTTGAAATGACTAATTGCCTAATTGTAACATAAAATTAAATTATTAACGAAATTAATTGGTTTTTTGGTTATTTAATTTTATGCGTAATACTACATTCAGAATAGTCACCACATTCGACACCGAGGAATAAGAATAAATTGTAAATAGAAGACTTCAAATCTCTCTACAGAGTATGTGCAGGTAAATTGAGAAGTTTAAACAAAATTATTCTACAAACAGTAAACTGTCGTTAACCTCCGACTAATAAAACCAATCCGGTATTGCTACCAAATCATGGATGCAAACCGACATTAAACCAACACTTGGAAGAATTTGCTTCGAACTAGTCTTATTTGTCGGATGCTTTGAATAGCAAGATATTTTTGTTCCTTTGAAAAGAAAACGCGTTTGAACGAATGTGTACGGAACTACGACTTGGAAACATTCCCACGTTTTAATCGATATCTAGAGATTTCTTGCCAACCACACAAGTGAACTCAAGAATCCACCCAAAACTCCGAATTTCAGGCTCAACCACATACGACAGAGAATCTAACGAACCAATCAATCACACATTCTGACATACCCACGTGGCATAAATCCAACGTGACAAAAATCCACGTGGCGCATACCCACTTGGACCTTGCACAGAATAAGAACAGAGCAAAGCCTTAATTCTCTTTTCTTTCTCATCTCCTTCTACTCGACTCACACTTGAACCCTAACGGAGAAACGACTTTGCACGTCTATTGTTATAATCTTTATAAGTAAGTCTTAATCTTCAATTCCTTAGTCTTCGGAGTTTTGTCTTCGAAGAAATATGGAGGCTCAGTGTGATTCTTGTGGAACCGAACAAGCATTGGTCTATTGCAAATCCGATTCGGCTAAACTCTGTTTAAACTGTGACGTTTGTGTACACTCAGCGAATCCTCTGTCCTCGAAACACACAAGATCTTTGCTCTGTGAGAAATGCTTCTCGCAACCCGCTTTGATCCACTGTCTTAACGAGAAGGTTTCTTTGTGCCAAGGATGTCACTCGACTGCAAGTAACTGCTCTGTTTTAGGGCACATGCTTCAAAACCTCAACCCTTATTATGGCTGTCCTTCTCCAACAGATTTCGCCAAGATATGGTCTTCGATTTTAGAACCTTCTGTCTCAAATTTGGTTTCTCCAATTGATGATTGCACCAATATGAATGAACTAGACGATTGGGAAGGTCTATCGACTTCCACGGTTACACAAACACAGTATCCAAAGGACTGTTCTTCTTTCTTTTCAATGGAACAAAATCTTTCTAAGATGGTACAGGAGGTAACGTGTTGTTTAAGTAATCTGTCAAAATGTTTATTTATGTGACAAAGAACAAAAAAACAAATAATCATTTTCTTCCATCCTCTATGCAGGAATGTCCTGTTTTGGATCTATGCCAAGGGATTGATTTGGAGGATTTGCCGCTGAATTTTAACGCAAGCGATGATATGATCGGATGTTCAACACTTGATCATACCAAATGTTACCAATATAATGAGAATTCTTTGAAGGTCTATTTTTTTTTTTTTTTGAGCTTTTGGTTTTTCTGTCAATCAATTCCGTATAAATTAATGAATTTAGTTTCTAGAAAATTAATTACACTTCTTCCTCAGGAAGAGAAGAACATTGGTCTTCCTCCTTCTCTGCTGCTTCCTGCTGCATTATCAGTGAATGTTGTTCCGAGCTTGTCATCAATTTCGATGTCCAACATGACAGGAGAAAGCAACGCGAATGATTTCCAGGATTGCGGAATTTCGTCAGGGTTTTCGATAGGAGATTCGCCGTGGGAATCGAATATCGAAGTTAGTTTTAGTCCAAAATCAAGGGATGAGGCTAAAAAGAGATACAAACAAAAGAAATCAAAGCGGACGTAAGTTTCAACTTCGTTTTTTCGCTTGTGGTCATGCTTTTGAAAAAAGAATCTCTTATATAAGAACAATTTTGATATTTTTATATGGGGTGTGTATATTTAGGTTTGGGAAGCAAATACGATACGCATCACGCAAAGCCAGAGCTGATACGAGAAAGCGGGTGAAAGGAAGATTTGTGAAATCTGGAGAAACTTTTGAATACGATCCATCACTGATAATGAACTAGTGATCCAACAGTTTCTTGTCGGAGAAGTAAGAATTTTTCTTCTTTTTCTTTTGAAAGGCGCCGCAAATGGTGATGCCAAATGGGAAGAGAAAACCCCAAATATGATTTGTTTGTTTATTAATTACTGTTTTACTATTTCTTTCTGCCTGTTTTAAGTTTTAAATTTGGGTATCTATAGATTTTGAATTTTTAACATCTAATCTTTAAAATGTAATATCCCATTTTTTATTTCATAAAAAAAAAAAAAAAAACTTAAAGCCTACCAAGATTTGATCTTAATTACGAGAAAACAGAATTAAAAAAAAAAAAAAAAAAAAAAAAAAAAAAAAAAAAAAAAAAACAAAGAATATATCTATGGGATTGGCATAAGTTCACAAAATCGACAATCTTGGAAGTTTGAAATTACAGAAAAGCAAACCGCCAAAGTGAAGCTATAACTCAATTTAATTATGACGTTGTATCGAAATTTAAACTAACAATAACTTTTGGAAGTTTGAAATTACAGAAAAGCAAACTGCCAAAGTGAAGCTATAACTCAATTTAATTACAACATTCTATCATATAGTTTTTCTAAGCACTGAAAGACATGCATTTTTTGCTTTTGACATGTATTCACTACATTAATCTTCCAAAAACTGATCAGAATGACTTGAAGCTAACATAAGTTTTTATGCTATGTACAAAATTGAGTTTCATCTAAAACCATGAAGACCATCATGCAATACAATATTTTAGTTATATCAACATACGTACACATAACCAAGTTGTCTTGGTCTAGTGGTAAAGGAGCTCCAGCTGGAGTGTGCCCTAGATTCGAACCTTGGCCACAGCGGATTTAACCTCTCTTCCGTTTGGGGCGCTGGACCCCTTTGAGCAAAGCTTGAGAGGATAGTCGGGGGTTCCTGTTCGGGTTCGACCCTCGGAATAACTGGATACAGCTGGACAAAGCTCGGACCATCGGTCCGANACTTACTTACTGCCACGAGAAATTACATTGACAAGTAAAAAAAAAAAAAAAAAAAAAAAAAAAAAACATACGTACACATATGAAATTTTTTTAAAAATACACTTTTTGGATGTAAATTTTCAAAACTATACTTCTAATGTGACAATTTTCAAAAATACATTTTTTCTAATTTTAATATATAAGTTTGGGTTCATTAATCTTTGACTAGGATTTAAACCCTAAAATATAAACCATAAACCCAAAAATCTAACCATAAACCCTAAAATCTAAACCCTAAAATAAAGTTTTGAAAATGAACATCCTAAAATTATAGTTTTGAAATTTGACATCTAAAAAGACACATCTAGTTCGGTTGATAATCAAATGTTTATGGATTAGTGGTTCCATCTTCATGAAAATTTGCTTTGTTGGTCTTACTCTTGCCATAACCAAATATCCTCAAACGTAAAACTTTCTTACTCCATCACTTGATCACTCAGACACTGTAAGTAGTAAAAAAATCCGGATCGATTTCTACAGATTTCGAAAATTACTCTTGGTTATTAAAAGGAAAACTCTTTTCAAAAATATTTTTTTCCCCTTTTAACCACCACATATCACAACAAATAATTTCACCAAAATCATCTTTCTGTATAGGCATTTAACAAATTGGCATAATATTTGTGAATAGTAAAAAGACAGAATTAGTTATCAAAAAAGAAAAAAAAAAGTAAAAAGACAGAATTAAAGAAGTAAAAGATATGGACTATGTAAGAGTTCACAAGCCGTGCCAAATTTTATGACAAGTATAAATAAAACCTCTACACAACAGGCCCATAGATTTGGCACTGGATCAAAACCGACCCGAAATACCCGACCCGTAAAATCAAATGCTCAGTCACTGAAAGAGACGGCTTCGCCTTCTAGCTTCCGAGAAACTTAACCGTCGACGACTCTCTGCAGAGAGAAGAAGTCGAGAAGAAAGAAATACAAGTGAGAAATGAATCAGACGAGACGTAAGAGACGACCTGATCCTTCACTCTCCAGGCTAGATTCCCTCTCGCCTGACATGCTATTTCCGACCAAATCTCCGGCGCTGATTTCCGCGCGCGTCAGAAACATCTTCCTGCTGTCGCTCACCTCTTGTTTCGTCATCTACATCGTCTTCTCCTACGGCACCTTCCGCCGCGAGCGAATCTCATCGATCGCTCGCTCCTTACCTGTGTTCTCCACCCGCCGCCGCCACGTACTCTTCTCGATCGCCGCCTCTCACGACTCTTGGCTCCGCCGCAGCTCCTATGTTCGTCTCTGGTACTCTCCCGAATCCACACGCGCAATCGTATTTCTAGATGGCGGTGGATTGGATCCCGATCTCAGTCTCCCTCCCGTAACTGTCTCTAAAGACGTCTCTAAGTTCCCTTACAATTTCCCCGGCGGTCTCCGATCGGCGATCCGCGTGGCTCGCGTCGTTAAGGAGACGGTGGATCGGGGAGACAAAGACGTCCGGTGGTTCGTTTTCGGCGACGATGACACCGTGTTCTTCGTAGATAATCTGGTGACGGTTTTGTCCAAGTACGATCACCGGAAATGGTATTACGTCGGAAGTAATTCGGAGTTCTACGATCAGAACGTGAGGTATTCGTTTGATATGGCGTTTGGTGGAGGAGGATTCGCCATCAGTGCTTCGCTTGGGAAAGTTTTAGCCAAAGTTTTGGATTCTTGTTTGATGAGATACGCTCACATGTATGGAAGCGACTCCAGGATCTTCTCTTGCTTGGCTGAGCTTGGTGTTACATTAACTCATGAACCTGGATTTCATCAGGTAAACAAACAATCAAACAAAAATTGAGTTTATTACTTAATAAGTTGCCACAATCTCGTTATGATTGAGAGGTCGTCGAAAAAGCCTTGAATTTGATATCTTGTAATTGACAAATTGAGAATTCACAGTGAGATTGATGCCGATTGCTGAACAAGAAGTTTCTGTATTTGGATGTTATAGCTCTTGCCTTGTTAGGTTGATATTGGATAGTGTAGTTAGTATGTCCATTTTTAGTCACTCCGGATCTTTCTTATGTTGCAGAGTTTTCTTGATAACACTCTACTTGACTGAGATAGTCAAAAGCCTTGAATTTGATTTCACAGTGAGATTGATGCTGCTTGCTAAACAAGAAAGTTTCTGTATTTGGAAATTTTAGCTCTTGCCTAATTTGTTTGATATTGAATAGTATAGTTTAGTATTTTTTTTCTAGGTGACTCCAATTTATATACCATATCGGATTCTGCTGTTAAAGTTAAATCTGAATATATCACTATATACAGTATATGCTATTTTTTTCCATAGATTGATGTAAGAGGGAACATATTTGGACTGCTGTGTGCACACCCGTTGTCTCCATTGGTATCACTTCACCACTTAGACGCAGTTGATCCATTCTTTCCGAAAATGAACCGGACAGAATCTGCGGCTCGTCTCATCGGTGCCGCAAGTTTGGATTCCGCAAGGATTTTGCAGCAGAGTGTGTGCTATGATTCTTCAAACACAGTGAGTGTCTCGGTTGTGTGGGGTTACGCGATTCAAGTCTACGAAGGTAATAAACTTCTCCCCGATCTTCTCACTTTGCAAAAGACGTTTTCTACATGGAGGAGAGGGTCAGGTGTCCAAAGCAACTATATGTTCAGTACAAGAGAATATCCAAGAGACCCGTGTCGGAGACCGCTCGTCTTTTTCCTAGAGAGTGTAGGATCAGATGGAACAGAAGGAACATGGAGTAACTATAACCTTCATAGTATCGGAAACTGCCGCAGAGGAGAAGCTGTGAAGCGACTAGAACGCATCCGAGTTCTGTCTCGTAAGCTGGAACTTAATGTTGAACAGGTATGGTTTATAAATTTGCTTCTCACTAAAGTAACTTCAATTTTGCCCGGTTATCAATTTTTTTATAACTGAAATAAAACGGCAGATGAATCCTCCCCGTCGCCAGTGCTGTGACATCTCGTCGCCGTATAACAAATCAATGGTCATTAATATAAGGCAATGCATGCCGGATGAGCTAATCGCTATGAACACTTGAGCATTTTGTTATCTTTGGCCATGCTCTTCAAGAATCAGCTAAACAAAGGCCCGAGCCAGCACGATGATTCTTCTGCTCTAAACCAACAGCGGATTCCGAGGTACGTTTCGTGGCGCTTCACAGAGATCTCTGCTCACATCAACCATAATGTTCGGTAGAACCTAAAGCTTTTGACTTGTAGCCTTGTAGGGTACGGTAGAATTATCTTCCTGACCAACTTCGAAAAGATGTTCTCATACAAGACCGGAGTTCGAACCATCCAGCCTGTTTTATAACAAATGGAAGGAGAAGAGGAAAACTTCCATATATGATTTGATTTTCATCTCTCTCGTTATGTCCAAAGTTTTGATGTTTTTTTTGTTTTTATGGGAAGAAGTCACAGCTTCTTTTTCTTTTTTGCACAGATGTAAAGTAACATCTTGTTCACCTATTTTGACACAAGATCTCAATTCTAAATTACCAAAAATATTCGTCTTCAAAATCAACATGTGAATTTCGAAATCACTTCTTTTGAAAATTGAGTTTACCAATGAAGAAAGCGAAAAGAGAAGCCAAGAAAATGGGGAAGGCTGTAAGGACAACAGCTACAAGACCCAGAGAGTCATTTCTGTAACCAAAATAATCTTCCAAGAAATCTGAAACTTTCTTCTTCTCTCCAAACGCCAATATCTCTTTCTCCATATCACCATACTGAGATGAGAGCAATCCATTCAAAACCCATGACGTAGGGCTCAAGTAATACATCCAAACCCACCATCTCGGAATGTTCTGCATATTCAACAAAAACTCCCTTAAATATCATATCTTGATGATTCTTGAAACTCTTTTAGAAACGAAAGGTAAAAGAGACTTACAGGTTTTGGCATGACATAACCAGCAAAGAGATTGACGATGGTGTAAAAAGACGAACGGAGAGTAAAAGCAACGTGAATGTTTGGGGTCACAACGACTAAAAGCATGCCGAAATAGTTGAAGATGAGCAACGAGCAGAAGATTGTGTAGAAGCTCCAAAACACTTTGTAGACTGACCATTGATAACCAACCATAGGATATACGATTGTCACACATACAACAGACTGTAAAAATGAATATGGAATTTCAACCAACACCTGCAAAGATCATTAAACCTTTAATTCAAGCCCGACGTTGT
Source organism: Noccaea bulbosa (assembly GCA_900406535.1). Taxonomy (NCBI): domain Eukaryota; kingdom Viridiplantae; phylum Streptophyta; class Magnoliopsida; order Brassicales; family Brassicaceae; genus Noccaea; species Noccaea bulbosa. The sequence continues at coordinate 29,401 of OVBJ01000602.1, read as the reverse complement.
GTTTCTTTCTTTCTCTTTATGGTTTGATTGAGAAAATGTTTTTAACCTGAGCAAGTGAATACGACCATGAGTTGTACATTCGAGAAAATCTTTCACGGTAGAAGACATTTCGTTCCTTTGCAACACAGAACAACACTGTTGAGCAATTGTTTATTCCAGAGAAGAGAACCACTGTGAACATTGAGCCAAATATGTTGAAAAGATCTTGCTGAGTGTCTCTGCAAAGAAAGAGAGGTAAACCAAGTTTGAATAGCAAGATTCTTGAGAGAAGAAAACTCGAGAAAGATGGGGAAAGAGACGAACATTTCCTTAGCTTTTTGCCAGAAGAGAATGCCACAGAGTAAAGAAGTTAGACACATGAAGATGATGCGAGTGAGATTGTATGAAGGATTTCTCCAATAAGAGAGGTTTTGTTTCCAGAGACATGCTTTGAATTGTTCCCAACTCGTTTGAGCATACCGTGAAGACGAGACTAATCCTTCTGATCCTGAAGATGTAGACCTCATTTCCTCAATTAGTATTTTGTTCTCCCTAGAACAAAAAAACAAGAAAGATTAGTTTGAGGCAAACAGCATCCAAAAAGTACGTATTAAGTAATACTTGTTTGTAGACTTACTTAAACAAAGTCGATTCTTGGTAAATTTGTGCCAAATCAAGACCAAGTTTGTCTTCTGATGATCTAGAAGTAATGTCTAGTAGCCAAGTAGCTGGATTACTGTTCTCTTTCATTTTAGGAACTCCAGGAATGCTCTATATATACAATTGGGTGATTACTGTTGTAAATAAAGAATAAACTATCCTTTGTATGAAACAGTGTCAACTAACCATAAAGTATTCAATTACTTTGCTTGAATGTGTTCCAAGTGGTCCGTAATAGATAATCTTTCCTCCATTTTTCATCAGAATCAACTGCAATTGAAAGTGTCACATAATGTACTTTAAACAAGAGATTTTTAAAATGAGATGAATCTTGTTTACTGTCACAAGTTTTATACCTCATCAAATGCTTCAAAGATATCTATGCCGGGCTGGTGAATCGTGCAAACAACGGTTCTTCCAGTCTCGGCGATGTTCTTGACAGCTCTCATTACAATTGCAGCAGCTCTTGCATCTAATCCTGTGGTTGGCTCATCCATAAATATGATTGAAGGATTTGAAACAAGCTCCACAGCTATTGTTAGTCTTTTGCGTTGCTCTGTAGTTAAACCGCTGATTCCTGGAAGCCCTACTATTGAATCTTTGATCTCCTCGAGCTCTATCGTCTCAAGAACTTCCTTGACTATTGCCTGAAAAGCAAAAATCAAGAATATGCTCAGCCAAGGGAGAACTAAAAAGGAAGGAAGAAAACTTCTTCTTCTTTTTTTTTCCGAATAAAGACTTACACGCTTTGTTTCTGAATCGATGGTAGAAGGTAGTCTAAGCCGAGCAGAGTATTTTAAGGACTCTTCGACGGTTAAATTGGGAGAGTGAATATCAAACTGTTCACAATAACCTGAAACCCTTGCAAACGTTTCTTGAACCTTAAGGTAACCACCTACTTGAATCTGTCCTTCAATGTCACCGCGGGTTTTCCTTCCCGAAAGCACATCAAGCAGAGTCGTTTTCCCAGCTCCACTCACACCCATTAGAGCAGTGAGAACACCGGGCTTGAATGCTCCTGTAACGTCAGAGAGAAGCTGAACCTTCTTCCCCTTTTAACAGAAAATGAGAGTCACTTCACACTATTATTTGTTTTGTCTTGTTCAAAGGATTCAATAAAATCTCGTAAATCTTTGTGTCTTGTTCAAAGGATTCAAGAAAAGATTGTAACCGATCTTAGATACGCATTTTACCTGAGGAGTCTCGATGAAATATCGCACGTCTTGAAATGTGAAAGTTAATGGCTCGAAAGGCAATGCATTCTTGTGTTGGGAAGAAATTTTAGAACTTGATTTATGACCTTTCTCTGAGCTTTGAGTGTCCTTCTCACGAGAAACAATGGCACGAGACCTCTGTGAAGCTGAAATGGCAGAACAAGATCAATCCTGATCATTACCTATACAACTTCACTAAGTCACTTCTTTGTATATATAAATCTCTTGTGGACTTACTCTTTAGAAATGTCAAGGCCAATACGAAAACAGTATTGAAGAAGAGTGTGAAGCCGATCAAAGCACCAAATGCCTTCCAGTAAGATTGATTACCAAAATTCAACCCGCGAGCATCAAGAACTTGTTCCCCCAAAGTTCTGTTTTCAGATGTCATCTAATGGTAAATAAAAAGATGATAAGAGGATCAGTATTCAATACTAAACTAAAAACTTAGGTAGAAGGAAAAAATGTGAGAGTCTTGTCAAGAACTCATTACCTTCCTCCATCGTGGAGCGAAAAATTCATTCGCGGTTAGACCAATCTCAGCATATGACAGTGGAGATAACCAGAAACCCCACTCAAGCCAGGCAGGCATAGAAGCTGAAAAAACAATTGCAGAACACTATTAAAATGAATGTTCCGAATTCAAAGCTTATATAAATTCTAAGTTTCAAGTGAACAAAAGGACTTACGTTTTCGAACAATGAAACCTCCGAATACTGAGAGAAGCATTACAGATATGGTCCCAAAAGTTGTGGCGACAACAAAGTCTCTAAAGACGGCAGCTATAGCACGGAACATAGATATACATGAAAGGTGTAGAGCAAAGAAGATCAAGAACTGGCGAATGAACCTGAACAAGAAGGGGAACAAAAAAAAAAAAAAAACTCATTTCTTAAATTTGGTTTTTCTTTTTACCATTTACCACTGAAAAACATGTTCCAAATTAGTACTTACCTGTCAATTTCAGGACTATAACCAATGATATAATATGTAAGCAGTGTCCATAGGAATGCTTCAAGAAATGAAATTGGTATCTTCAAAATAGCTGAAGGAATTGCATAAGCCCAAGCAGGATAAAAGTACAACTCCTTTTGCTTGCAGAAAACCGCGATTCTCGAGATTGTTAATGTAAGTTCTGGAAGTCCATCAGCAAGAAGTTTAAAGAGTGAAAAAAACAGAGAACCCATAAGATAATTAGCGTGAAGAGCATCTCTTGTAGAACCAGTCTGTAGATAAACAGTCATTGCAATGAATCCAATGAAAATTAACTGCAGAACAAAAAGGTAAAATGAGACTAGAACAACAACAAGTTCTTGATCTTCTTGGAAAAGTTAAAAAAAAAAAAAAAAACTTACGAGTCCAGATTTGAATACATAAACGAAAGAGTTTCGTTTCATCAGAAGAAACTCTCTTCTTGAGCAAGCTTGAAGCATCTCCCAGTTACTAAGTGAGTATTTTCTAAAGCATAAGCCATCTTTTTTAGTCTGAGACTTTTCATAGCTCTTAGAGACTTCTTCTTCTAGTTGTAATCCAACACCAGACTTTTTAAATTTCTCCACAAATGCATCAATGGATACATAACAATATGGTATGTCACTGTGACACCAATACTGTTCTTGATCTTTCCTTGAGATAACCTGAAGCACACACGACTGTGAGATGATCATCAAGATTTTAAATCTACCACAAGATATTATCACTATCATATTCATATTCATTACCTCTTGAAGGAATTCAGCTACAGATTTCCTATTTGGACATCTAAATCCACAATCCTCAAAGAATCTACAAACAGAATCCCGCGGACCGTGATAGATTATCTTCCCTTCTCCCATAAGAATCACATCATCGAAAAGCTCAAATGTTTCTGGTGCAGGCTGAAGCAGTGAAACCAATATGGTTCCTTCAGATAGAAGTGCAAAATGTTGGAGACATGACAGAATCTGAAATGTAGTTGAGCTGTCTAAACCATTTGATATCTCATCCATGAACAGAGTTTTGATTGGACCTACAATCATCTCCCCTGTAGATATATATATATACCAAAAAGTATGAATATTTTGTATGAAAGATCCATCCTAAAACCACAGTGTGAAAGTTACAAAAGGACCTGTAGTTAATCTTCTCTTTTGGCCACCGGATATTCCTGGTCTTGAAGCATCTCCAATGCGTGTTTCTGCACAGATATTGAGTCCTAGGATCTGTAAAAACAGATGCATTAGTGATCAACTTATGATAAGAACAGAACATTTCTGAAAACATCATTTACCTTTAGGACATAGTCTGTTTGCAGATTAGTCTTTAAGCCTTGAATTGAAGCTGCCTGTCATGATAGAAAATTTGAATGTTTTTGAGATATTTTTTTCATCTATCAAATTAAGTTGAATTTAGAGTAACTTATAGCTCGACGGGTAAAAGACCATAGACAAAGCTTAGAGGTCACATGATCGAGTGAACCAATATTACATGCTGTGGTTCCGGGCCTAGAGGATGTACCGGTTTCGGTCCAGAACCTCATGGTAATTNTAAAAAAAAAAAAAAAAAAAAAAAAAAAAAAAAAAAAAACCTATATACCTTCATGTATGCATCTATATCAGGATCTGGAATTATTCCTTTCAGTTTCTCCCTTGTACTAATCTCTTTCATAATTTCTGTTGATTATACAAACAGTGGTTTTCAAGATCAATAAAGTTCAATGCAACAAGAAGAACATAACAAGGATTACTATTGTCCTTACCTAAACGGCTTCCGGAGCCTTGAAAACATCCCGAAAAATCGAGCGTCTCTCTTACACTAAGCTCTGGAATGTGAAGATCGTTTTGACTTACATAACTCGATGTTTTCTCAGGAACAAACTCTGATAATAAGTTACCGTTGTAACTTACTTTCCCTCTAGTCTGTAATTAAAGGAAGCAAATACATATGATTTCTGGACAAAGTGTTAGGCGTTTTAACAATTTTAATCTTTGGCCAAACCTTTAACGAAGGGCTGAGTCTTCCTGATAGTGCCAGTAAAAGAGTAGTCTTACCACAACCAGGAGGACCANTCATTTTTCCCCAAAAAAAAAAAAAAAAAAACTTTTTATCTTCTTGAAAACAGAGCACAAAATGATTAGTAGGAAGTTTTAGATTCAAGAATCTACCTTTTAGGCCTGATGATTCCACTGACGCCTTTCAAGATGCTTATCTTCTTTTCTTGCTTTGAACACATGAATATCTGTGAAAAAGCAACTATTATAAGGATTCAAATTCAGAAGAAACTGAAAAGAAAAAAACGTTCATAGCAATTTAGAGTGATACTTACAGATAATTTGCTTGCAATAGCATTCCAAAGAGTTGGGATAGGCTTTCCATAAACTACCTCACACTCTGCTTCCACAGAAAGATCACCAAACCTCACTTCAATCGTTGGTAACTCAATCCCAACCCTACAAAAACACATGGGATACGTATAAACATTATCTTTTGGATCAAGGAACAAAAACAGAGACAATAAAAAAATAAAAATAAAACAGATCTAGATGGTGACTTACTCGTCAAGTCTCTTTTTTATTTGCTGCAGTAACCTGAGATTATCATTCTCAACATGTTTGATAAGCTTATCGATAAAGAGGCGTCTTTCAAGATCCTCAAGTTTAGAAACATCCATGACTTGTCGTTGCCTCTCACTTATCTTCCCTTGTTCATCTCTTTCACAGAACAAAACAGTAGTGATCCTTTCAAACGTTGGTAATCTCTCAATAGCAGCCCACTGAGACTGAAGCTCTTTACCATCATCAACATCTCCACCTGTTTGATGCATTCTCCTTTTACAGAACAGCTAGAGAAACTAGGCTAGTCAAATAAATACCAAAAACCAGGTGGGCTCCATTCGTGACCCTTAAAATATTGAAGTCAAAGGGGTTTTATCGTGCCCACAAGCATGGAAGGAAGCAACCGGATAATATAATGAATAAACAATTCGGTAAAGCTTTGAATTTTATTGAACCAATTTTCCTTCAAGCGACATTTCAGTTGGAGCTGCGTCCAACACTTTTGACCAATAGACTTACTTTTACGGCTGACATCGATTCCTGCAATATATCAAATTAAACACCAAATGAGGCAGTCGATTTTACCAAACTACCCCTGATCTAAACCCAAACAATGCTTTGCGTCTCAATCAAATTAGCAAGAAAAGTCAATTCTGTAGCTAGACTCACCACATATATTCTTGGACGTGAATCTCAAAAATATAATAATGGTTGGATGTAAATTATTTTATAATCTGTGCCGAAAAAAAAAAACTTGATTCGTTATCAATTACTAATCAACTATTCTTTCGATCAACATTGTCATACAATATTTATTCTCCATTTCTGTTACCAGCTTTGGAAATATATTAATGCATCAAACAAAAACTCTCAAATACTTTGTTATCTCAGGAAACAGGACAAAGAATAAAAATATTATTTGAAGATATCTACACAGCCTATCAAATCTGAGTTGTTTATTGATATCGGGAAACTGAAACCAAGACTTTTGAGAATCAGAACTTTGCAAATACTGTACAGTGATTTACAGTAAAAGACACTTTGCATTTTCAAAGTAATAAAAAAGGCACCTTATAAGTTTAGGTGACTTTGGATTGTTTTCGAAAAATTTAAAGACAATATTGTCATTCTTCTCTCTCTACCATGGCTTACGCTTTATCTTCTTCTTCTTCTTTTTAGGATTTTCTCTCTCCTCTGTCTCTCCTTCGCTTTCTTTGGTAACATGTCTCTTGATTCCCGATGCATCTCCATCGATACGATCCTTGATCCTCAAACTCTCGAGCGACTTCCTTTCTCCGTCTCCGAGGCACCGCAGTAATCGTAGTCCGCTTTGGTCAATCTTCAGTGTTGGTCGTCTACTCCACTTCGCCTTCCGCCTCCGCTCTCCAGTGGCTATCGCCGCTTCACACCTTCTCTAACACGCACTCCTACGTCTACAGTACCAAGCGAACAAACCACATCCACTTGGATACACCGCCGTGGACAACAAATCATAAACACGTAGACCTCTTGTACAATGACTTCCGTCCACAATTAGGATTACCTCGTCTAGCAAGTACAGGTGTCTGTGGACAAAACTACTGATGTCGCTTTGTGTTCATGCATGTGGCAGCGTGGATATGAAGCATAGAGGCGAACATATATACAGGTGGTTGTGGATAACTGATGTTGCATCAAGAAGCGAAATACTCATGTTCAAGCAAGAAGCAAACATATGTACAGGCGGTTGTGGACACTTTGGACGAAAGTTGTTGTCATCACATTCTGCACGTCATGGATGGCCAACCACATGTGGTCAACATTACATGGACAGCTGAACGTGGATAAAATAAGCTTCCCACCCAACTTTCTCCATCAGCTTATCGATTATCGAATCTTCAAAGAATAAGATTGGGGAAGAAAGAGTTACCTTCTCCAGTGGAGTATGCCGGTGTTTCGTGAAGCTGCAATGACTCTTGTGGTACATATCGAAGTCGGTGGAGTTGCGTAAAGGATAATTTCAATTGCCATGATTTTGTTTCTTTTTCAAAAATATGTTATTTGGATGAACCTGTTTGTCTTTTTTCTGCAGGTTGAAACCGCTGCTTGTGCCAGTTCTGAAATCAAGGGGAGAAAAACAATTTGAAGGAGTAGAAAATATTAGAGACACATGGATGCAATTTCGTGGACGACACTAGCACGGATGCAGTTTCTAAGATTCTTCTCATAATCAAAACAATTTGATGAGCTATCTACATGGATAGCTCTTCGTGGACGACACTAGCATGGACATATATGTTTATTAAAGAATTAATAGATGATAGTTGTGACATAGCTAGTCACTTGGACGAAAAACACATGGATAGATGCGGTTATGCAAGAATTAGTGGATGAAAGCAATATACTATATTTTTATGAATAACTAACCACATGGGTGCGAAAACTTGATCACAAGTGGACACGACTGCATTGTCCACAAACATATATGTATGATATACTACCAATGTCCATGCTCAAACTATCCACTCTTTCACATACATGTGGATAGTTGTATCTATTACTATGTAATATAATACTTTTTCTTTTCTTAAGACTTTATGGTCAAAGATGCATGACCACCAATTACATGTGTTATGTATTAATAATGTACAATGCCTATAATTTCGTGGAAGGGTAACTATCCACACAAATGTCCATGCTGTCGTGTCCACTTGCGATCTAGTTTCCGCATCCATGTGGTTAGTTATTCATTTTTTTTAGTATAGTACACTCCTTTCATCCACTGATTCTTGCATAACCGTATCTATCATTGTGTTTTTCGTGCAAGTGGCTAGCTATGTCACAACTATCATCTATTTTTTCTTTAATAAACATATATGTCAATGCTAGTGTCGTCCACGAATGGCTATCCATGTAGATAGCCCATCTTGTTTTGTTTGAATCTTGGAAACTGCATCCATGCTAGTGTCATCCACAAAACTGCATCCATGTGTCTCTAACTGCATCCACGCTGACACATGCACGAACACAAAGCGACATCGGTAGTTTTGTCCACAGACACTTGTACATGGTATACGAGGTTTGTAGACGGAAGTCATTGTACAAGAGGTCTACATGTTTGGGATTTGTTTGTTCACGGCGGTGTATCCAAGTGGATAAGGTTTTTTTTTCTTCTGCAAAACATAATCACGATATCATTTGTAAAGCATACACATCAGATCATCCACACGCGTGTTGTAAGGATATGTTTGTATGGATGAATTTGTATAGATAGGTTTGTATGAATGAAGTTGTATTAATTATTCAAGAGTTGAGTGAAATTTAGAATTGTGATAATTGTCTTGAAATGTATGGACATTAATGTGGACATAATCGTATGGACATTGATCGTATAAGACTCTCAAAACTTACTACACATACCAATTTGATGGTGAGGTTTGAGTCATGCCATATATATCCATTCGTATCCCAAAAACAATTATCCAAACAAAGACATCTAGATGGACACTTGACGACGTAGACAATATTGCGTGGATATGTAGATGTGGACATGATCGCAAGTTAACCCATATTCATCTACTCCAAACTTCAACGAAACTGAAATCGGTTATATTCAAGAATAAATAGATGATAGTTGTGACATAGTTAGTCATTTGGATGCAACTGAATGGACGACAAACACATGGATAAATGCAGTTTAACAACGGCCTCGCACTTCAACAACTTATAATAACATGTGGTCGTAACAAAGGGCATTTGCTTATTATTGGAGACGCTGTTGCATATCCCTTTCTGAATGATCACATAAATACGCATGAAGACTACATATCTACGACCATGTATCCATAAACATAAATCTAGAAACAATATGCAATATGTACTCATATGACCATGCATGTACACTGACCCATCACCTCATTCAGATATACACGCGTGTCCACTACCAACTGTCCATTAAATTATACTCAAGTTGTACTAAATACAACTCGAAACGGGGTCTAGCCAACTTCGCATCGTGTACGCTGCCCCATCCCCTCATGAATGGCAAAATAACCACGATTGTCCATTCTCGTATGTCCATTTAATTAATTCCAAATATGTCATTCGCGATCATGTCCACATCTAGATGTCCACGCAGTTGTGTCCACTTGTGATCTAGTTTCCGCATTCATGTGGATAATTATTCATTTCTTAGTATAGTACACTGCTTTCATCCACTGAGTCTTGCATAACCGCATCTATCCATGTGTTTTTCGTCCAAGTGGTTAACTATGTCACAACTATCATCTATTTATTATTTAATAAACATATATGTTCATGCTAGTGTCGTCCACAAAGGGCTATCCATGTGGATAGCCCATCAAATTGTTTTGTTCATAAGAAGAATCTTGAAAATTGCATCCATGCTAGTGTCGTCCATGAAACTACATCCATGTGTCTCTAATATTTGCTACTCCTTCAAATTGTTTTTTCTCCCCTTTGATTTCAGATCTAGCACAACCGGCGGTTTCAACCTGCAGAAAAAACATCGCAACTATCTAACACCCGACTCGTCTTGTCTTGATTTAAGCTTGATGCTCAGCAAAAAAAATAGATCTTAAATAAAACCCATCAAAGATTTATCGATTAGAAAGAAACACAAGTCTGACATCATCAGGATGCTCTACTCCATCAAAACACCTAAACCATAATAAACTCTGACTAGTTTTAAATGGAAAAAGTGAAGCCAACTTTAGAAGAGTGATAAAATTCAAAGAAGACAAGGAAGGAATCAATAGATCCAGCGATGATAAAATAGAAAAAAACCCATATCTTTAAAGATTTAAGCATAGATTCAGATTTGAAATAGAAGACGATGGGAAGGGATGAAAGAAGATGGTGGTGGAGGCGTGAAAGAAGACGATTAGATGAGGTGAGGAGAGAGAATGGGAAGTGATGGTGGAAGATGAGTTTATTTCAGCTGAAGAGATTATTGTCTTTTACCTATGTGAAAGTATCTTGAAAAGTGGACAAAGTCACCAAAGAGCACAGTGGAGAGCTTTACACTCATATGCACTTTTGTGAGTTTTGTAACAGAAAAATGCACTTTCCATTTCAATAAGCAATTTTTGAGTTTTTGTGTTATTAATCCGAAAATAGCCCTGGGTAACTCGTTTATTCATTTTTCAATTATTGTGTATATATTAGCATGGACACTAAATGGTGGATATGATCAGTTAATATTACTATGGATAAGCATTTGTGGATGACCACCAAGACACGAAATACGGTTTCGTTAGCGTGGATATGAAATGGTGGATATGATCAACTAATATTACTATGGATAGACATTTATGGATGACTACCAAGACATGAAATGTGGTTTCGTTAGCGTAGACACGAAATGGTGGATATGATCAACTAAAATTACTATGGATAGGTATTTGTGGACGATTAACGAGATATAAAACATGGATATGCTAGTGTGGACAGTAAATGATGGATACGATCAACTAATATTAACATGGATAAGTATTTGTGGACAATCTTCTGTGTACAAATCAACTAATATTACCATGGATATGTAGATGTGGACGACTATAGATATATAAAACATGGATATGCTAACGTGAATGATGGATACGATCAACTAATATTACTATGGATAGGTATTTGTGGACGACTTGTTGTGGGCAAGATAGGAAAATAGTATGAATAGAAAATTCATATTTTTTAATTTGAGATTCACAAAAACAAATACCTCATAAAACCCAGATTTATAAAACCCATAATTTTTAATTATAGAAGTAACATTCTAAATTACCAAAATTCATATTAAACAAAATTTCTTAAATTTTTGAACCATAAATCAGCATGGCTTTGAACAATTGGCTCGGAGAAGAAAAACCGTCGAGATCTAAAACCCGTCAATAATTTTATCTTTTCAAATTACTTTGTGCATCACTTCCAAAAAGTGCATCATTATGTAATATGAAACTCATAAAATGTCATTAAGGATAAAACAGTATTTTCTCCGTTTTTTCTCTACAAAATGATGAAAGTGCCTCTCAACTTAAAAAGTGCCTAATTCTGTAATTCTTAAGTATAGAAATGCCTCTCAATGTAAATTTTTCGCACAAAATGCCTTTGGTTGTTATAACACTCTCTCAAAGTGTCTATGTGTGTAATTTTCTCAATACTGTATACTATCAGGACCGTCAGCTTTTTGTGAGAGAAACCTTAACCAATGGACCCCCTAGTTGATGTAAGCATTAGATCAAAATCAAATTAAAACTGCTATGATTTACAAAAACAGGAAACTATTTCTTTTGGAAATTGAGTTTGCTCATGAACAAGGCAAAAAGAGATGCCACGGTAATGGGAAACGCGATGAGAACAAACGCTACAAGAGCTATTGAGTCGTGTCTGTAACCAAAGTAATCCTCCAAGAAATCTGAGACACTCTTCTTCTCTCCAAACACAATGATCTCTTTGTCTACATCTCCGTACTGCGAATTCAGTAACCCTTCCAACACCCACGATGTCGGGCTCAAGTAGTACATCCATATCCACCAACTCGGGATTTTCTGCGTTAAAAGATACACTTTTTCGTGTTAATCAGTCTGAAGGCACAATCATTAACCAGCAAAGCGGAGAGAAGAAAGCTTACCTGTTTTGGAATGACAAAGCCAGCAAACAGATTAACCATGGAGAAAAACGAAGACCGTAGAGTCAATGCCATGTGAATGTTAGGCATCAAAGCAACCATAAGCATCCCACAGTAGTTAAAAATGAGCAACGAGCAGAAGATGCTGTACAAGCTCCAAAACATTTTGTAAACCGACATTTCGTAGCCGATCATCGGATATACGATTGTCGTACATAGAAGAGCCTGGAGTAGTGAGTATGGAACCTCAACAAGAATCTGCAAGAAAAAAAAACATTCAATACCAAAAGGATCATAATTTGGCATCCAATAGGCTTGGATACAAAATCTAACCTGCGAAAACGAATACGCCCACGACGAATACATCCGAGCAAATCTTTCACGGTAGAAAACATTGCGTTCGGTTGCGATAAAGTTCATCACTGTTGCACAGTTGTTTATTCCAGAGAAGATTACTAAAGTGTACATTGAGCCAAATATGCTGAAAAGATCTTGCTGATTATTTCTGCAAAAGTAAATGGATACTTGTTACATTGATTTAACATAGAGTTTCTCTTGCATCTGTCAAATATTTGGTGGTATTGATAGAGACTTACATGTCTTTAGCTTTTTGCCAGAAGAGAAGGCCACATAACGTAGAGCTGAGAAATATGAAGACAATGCGAGTGAGATTGTGTGAAGGGTTTCTCCAATACGAGCAATGTTGCTTCCAAAGGCAAGCCTTTAGTTGTCCCCAACCCGTTTGCGAAAACCGCGAAGGAAAGCTCAAAGGTTCTGATCCTGGAGACGCAGAACTCAGTTGCTCAACCACCATTTTGTTCTCCCTGTATGAAAAAAAAAAAAAAAAAGAAGATTGAATAAACCAGTAATGAGAACAATGTTTGATTATGCACACATGTAAAAAGATTACAAAGATTGCTTAAAGACTCACTTATACAGAGTTGAATCTTTGTATACTTGTGCAAAATCAATTCCAAGTTTTTCTTCTGCAGACTTGCAAGTGATGTCTAACATCCAAGTGGCTGGATTACAATTCTTTTGGATCTTTGGAACTCCAGGAATGCTCTGTTCACACAAAAAATGCTCTATAAGTTTATTTTTGCGGAGATGAAACCAGTCTAGTGTTGTAGAGAAACTGACCTCAAAGTATTCGATAACTTTACTTGAATGTTGTCCAAGAGGACCATAGTAGACAACTTGTCCTCCATTTTTCATCAAGATCAGCTGCAAATAAAATGAAAAAGACGATGTTAGGGCATCAAAATTTAGACTACGTGGTTAAAAGTCAATGGCTTTAACCTCATCAAATGACTCAAAGATATCTATGCTCGGCTGGTGGATCGTGCAAACAACCGTTCTCCCAGTTTCAGCAACATTTTTCACAGCTCTCATAACAATTGCGGCGGCTCTTGCATCTAGTCCTGTTGTAGGCTCATCCATAAATATGATGGAAGGGTTAGCGACAAGCTCCACAGCTATAGTCAGCCTCTTGCGTTGTTCCGTGGATAAACCGCTAATTCCAGGAAGTCCCACCATTGAGTCTTTAATATCCTCAAGCTCTACTGTCTCAAGAACTTCATTGACGAGTTCCTGAAAGCCAGATCCAGAGTATAGTCAAGACTAAAATGTCTTCTTGTAAATTCTTTTTTAAGTAGTGTGATTATTACTTACGTTCTTGGTCTTTGAATCGATGTTACAGGGAAGTCGAAGCCAAGCAGAGTATTTCAAAGACTCTTCCACTGTTATATTAGGAGAATGAATATCAAACTGTTCACAGTAACCTGATACTCTTGCAAACGTTTCTTGAACTTTAGGATACCCGCCTACTCGAATCTCTCCTTGGACGATACCTCGGGTTTTCCTTCCCGAAAGGACATCAAGAAGCGTCGTTTTCCCTGCTCCACTTACACCCATGAGAGATGTGAGAACTCCGGGCTTCAACGCGCCTGTGATATCAGATAGAAGCTGCCGCTTCTTTCCCTAAAGAGAGGAACGTGAGTCAAATGTTTAAACTAGTGTTCTGTTTTAAGCATTTCGCGTATCGTATCACAAAATGTTCATACTTATTTTAAACATACCTGAGGAGTCTCAATATGATACTGCACGTTTTGAAATGTGACAGTAAGGGGCTTGAAAGGTAGGATAATTTTTCCTGTGAAAATAGACCAACAAGATGTGAAAAATGATATCTTCTCACAAGGATGGAGATTAGATGATGAAGAAAGAGATACCTGTTTTAGCTCGGGACGTGATTTCAGGACAAGGTTTAAAATCTTCATCTGAGCGCTGAGAGTTCTTCTCTTGAGAGACAATAGCACGAGGTCTTTGTGGATCTTAACATACAGAGATAATCTTGTCAAGATTATAGTTGAAACAACACTTATGTAAAGTCATTTGATGGTGAACTTACTATTAAGATATGTCAAGGCCAGTGCGTAGAGTGCATTGAAGAACAATATAAACCCGATTAAAGCTCCAAAAGCTATCCAGTAAGAGTGTCTACCGAAATTTAATCCACGGACATCTAACACTTGTTCACCGGCGGTAGTGTTGCTAGAGATCAACTATTGCAAAAGATAAAAGAATATCAGCCAAAACTAGAGTTGCTAGAAGAAAATGTGAGAGTCTTGTCAAGCACTCATTACCTTTCTCCACCGTGGAGCGAAAAATTCATTCGCAGTTAGACCAATCTCAGCATATGACAATGGAGAAATCCAAAATCCCCATTCTAGCCAAGCAGGCATGGACGCTGAAAGATAGAGCATTAGTATAACTAATCCTACACAAGTGCATTGTTATAGTCAACACTAAAACTTACATTTTGGAATAACAAAGCCTCCGAATGATGAGAGCACCAATACGGCAATAGCTCCGGAGATCGAGGAAGCAACAACTGTGCGACAGATTGCGGCTATAGCGCGAAACATTGATACACACGAAAGGTTGAATGTAAATAAGATAAGGAACTGCCGAAAGAACCTGAAAGGAAAAATAAACACTTACTGTTAAAGAAACAGTTTACTCAACTGAATTTGGATTTCTAACTTCTCA
This sequence comes from Noccaea bulbosa, assembly GCA_900406535.1. NCBI lineage: Eukaryota > Viridiplantae > Streptophyta > Magnoliopsida > Brassicales > Brassicaceae > Noccaea > Noccaea bulbosa. Next base: position 14,339 of record OVBJ01000602.1, on the reverse strand, counting down.
AGAAAAGAAAAAAAAGTTATTTACCGTCCGACCTCGGGGGTGTAACCAATGACATAATATGTCAGTAATGTCCAAAGAAACGAATCAAGAACCGAAAGAGGTATCTTCAAGATAATCGAAGGAACCGCGTAAGCCCAAGCAGGATAAAAGTATAAATCTTTCTGTTTGCAGAACACTCCCAATCTTGAGAGAGTCAAAGTGAGCTCTGGAAGTCCATCAGCAAGAAGTCTAAAGAGAGCAGTGAACAGAGAACCCATAAGATAGTTCCCATGACGAGCATCCGTCGTAGCTCCAGCTTGTAGAAAAACGGTCATTGTGACTAACGCATTGAAAACTAGGAGTCCGGATTTGAACAAGTAAATGAAAGAGTTCCGTTTCATCAAAAGAAGTTCTCTTCTTGAGCAAGCTTTGAGCATCTCCCATTTGCTTAGCGAGTATTTTCCAAAACATAGACCGTTCTTGCGAGTCTGAGATTTATCAAACGGCTTCGAGAGTTCTTGTTTTACTAGCAACCCAAGATTTGATTCTTTAAACTTCTTGATGAAAGAATCAACAGATATATAACTGTAAGGCTTGTCTATGTAACACCAATACTGTTCTTGATCTTTTCTAGACATAACCTGTTGGAGAAGCATGTGAAATGATAAGGTTTTGCCCATCAAATAGATACGAAAAACAAAATTTGTCAATTATTTTACCTCTTGGAGAAAGTCAGCAACGCCTTTCCTCTCTGGACATTTGAATCCACAATCTTCAAAGAATCTGCAAATATCATCTCTTCGAGCATGGTATATGATCTTTCCTTCTCCCATAAGAACCACATCGTCGAAAAGCTCAAAAGTTTCTGGTGAAGGTTGAAGAAGTGAAATCAATATGGTGGCATCAGCTATATGCGACAACTGTTGGAGACATGACACTATCTGGAACGTAGTTGAGCTGTCTAAACCATTCGATATTTCATCCATGAACAGAGTTGTAGCTGGACCGACAACGATTTCTCCTACAGTAGTAACCGACAATCATATTAAAAAATGCTCTGATTAGAAACGACCGTTAATGGTTGTCAGAAAGTGAAAGTATATACCTGTTGTCAACCTCCTCTTTTGGCCACCAGATATTCCAGGTCTCGTAGCATCTCCAACTCGTGTATCTGCACAGATATCGAGCCCGAGAATCTGAAAGATCGATTCGTAAAATTAATATTAAATGAACAAAACAGAGAAATGGTCAGGAGATTAGAAAAGTTAACCATGGAAGCAGCATGCATACCTTAAGGATATAGTCAGTTTGCATATTGTTTTTCAAACCTTCAACTGATATTGCCTGTCAAAGCAAAACGTTAAGGACAAAACTGAGACTTCTTACGTATTAAAAATTTCAACTTTTGTTTTAGTCTCAACACTAGTCAACAATTATAGTTGATTAAAAGTCAACAAAATTTAGAAGAAGTTTAGCTACCTTCATGTAAGCATCTATAACAGGATCTGGAACAATTTCTTGGAGTTTTTCCCTTGTACTGATCTTCTTCATAATTTCTGTTGAATAAAACCATGGCTTGTTAATTTCAACTGAGTTCAATACATACTAGTATTATCCACTTTTGAATGAATTATCACAAAATCTTCGTCTCCTCACCCATACGGCTTCCTATGCCTTGGCAACAAGCAGAGAAGTCTAGCGTCTCTCTCACACCCATCTCTGGAATATGCAGATCATTTTGACTTACATAACTCGACGTTTTCTCTGGAATAAACTCTGAAAGTAAGCAACCATTGTAACTTATTTCTCCTCCAACCTGTAGAGTAAAAACAAACCCTTGTGATCTCTCTCTATTATACTATTTGATGCCAGGCTTGTGTTTTTACTTCTTTTGTCATCAAACCTTTACTGAAGGGGCAAGTCTTCCAGAAAGTGCCTGTAGCAAAGTTGTTTTGCCACAACCAGGAGGACCAAGCAACAATGTCATTCTGCAAGGAACCCAATATAAATGCATCTTTTTGAATTCACAAGAAACGAAACACTACGCACGAATTGCCTCTTGAACAAACTTACCTTCCAGGCTTTACGACACCGCTCACGCCTTTCAAGATGCTTATCTTGGTTTCTTTCTTTGAACAAAAGAGCTCCTGTAACGACAATTATCAAGATTTAGTAAGGGTTTAAGCACAAAGCCAGAGTAGCAAATGGTACTTACGGAGAGAATGCCTTTGATAGTGTTCCAAAGAGTTGGGGTAGGCTTTCCATGAACTACTTCGCATTCCGCTTCAACAGAGAGGTCACGAAACCTCACTTCCACCTTTGGTAACTCTATACCAACTCTACAATTACATGTTGTTACAAACGTGTTAATGTAAGGGCTACAAACAGAGATTATGACATGAAATGTAGAGGCTTTACTCGTCGATTCTCTTCTTTATTTTTCTGAGTAAATGGAGGTTATCTTCCTCTATTTGTTTGACAAGCTTTTCGATTAACAAGTGTCTTTCATCAGCGTCAAGTTTAGTAACATCAGTGACTCTCCCTTTATCGTCTCTTGCCTGAAACAGAACAGTAGTGATCCTTTTATAAGTTGGTAACCTCTCAACTGTAGCCCACTGAGACCTAAGCTCCTTCTCATCATCTTGGAGAGAGTTTGTCTTGTCGTCATCTTCACCTGTTTGAGCCATTGTCAGATAAAGAAAAAAAGCCAAAGATGAGAGCATAAAAAAAACTATCACATGAAGATTGAAGCAATGGAAGTCAGTCGAGATTTTGTATTTATAAAACTTTAGCAAACTTACGCAAAGATTAATGTCACGCGAGCTCCACGTGTGAATAAACGTGATCACACTCCATAGAATCCGGTCTTGCACAGAGAAAGTAGAAAAAAAACTGTACAAGATAATTAACAAATCTGGTAGGCGTTGAAAAATCTGATGGTTAAAGTAATCAGAAGAAACAAATCTTTTCAACAAAAGTCAGCTCACTAAAAAATGTCGGGATTAATATTCACAAATGTGGGAACTGATTCGGAGTATTCATTCATACTTCCACAAAACTCACTGGGTTTCTCTGAGGCATTCCATCGAACACTTTGTCCACGATTATGTTGGATACTTGATAAGACTTGGTGAGAATCCAGAGGTTTTTCCTCAAGTAGTGATAATTTGGCAAATCGAATCAAATCTGTAGTCATGGACACGAATGCAAGAGAGTGGAAGTGGAACGGCAAAAGCCACATGGAGTTTTTCTTCAACATCACGCGTCCTTTCAGAAGATAATCCATATCACAATATATTGGATTTCATGTCAGAAAATTATGGAGATATGTTTGTTTAACAAAAAGAATCGAACCATCGGATGACGCGTTTCCCTTTTACTCGGCGAGACACCATGAAAATTCGTGACGCGACATAATTTTCAAATAGTTTCTGTATTTACGAACACTCCAATGGTCAGAGTTTCAATCGTATAGAAATGTTTTAACTGGGCCTAGGCCCAGACCCAAGCTTTTTGGTGGACTACGACGACGAATAAAAATTGGAGCTGACCATTTTATTTTTATTTTTTTTGCCTTTTCTTCCTCTTATGACAAAACACAAAAATATCCTCTTATTGTTCATGTAATAGTTCGTGACTTCAGATCCATGTGTAACAAAGAACATTAATTTTTTAATATTTTACCTCTTCCTTAGTTTATCAAGAAAATGAAGGATCCCAGAACATCAATAATGATATTTTACATGCTTTCTGCGAAGCAGCTGTGGAATCTGTTTTTTAACACAAACTAAACGTGTTACGACTTGATTGGATCTTTTGTTTTTTTCTAAACAAATTAAAAAAACAAAAAAACTTTTTTACGTTTTCTTTTTCAAAAATCGTTTTCATTAAAAAAAAAAAAGCCTCACATGGGATTCTGCGATGTGGGTGCTCTTAATCATAACCTCGACGGTGGTCTGGTATTGTTTCTTTGAATTGAGTATTAAACTCTTCATATGACTCAAAAACCAATTAATCAGTGGTTAAATTTCACCATCTATGAAAATCGATGTGGTTTATTCTTAGATACATATAGACCTTCTTAAATAACAACAATATTCAGCTTTATATCTGTAAGATTAGCTGATAATTATTAAGAATCATTTGTATTTCCTTCGCAGTGATAACAAGACAAGAAAAGGACGGAGAAGAACACAAACAACGTGGGAAATAAAAATCTGTGAAACCCATTTATTGGAAAAGGACTAGAGACCGACCTCAAGGAAGACAATCAATGTCGGAAATCAAAATTTGTGAACCCCAATCATTAGAAATTAGGAAATGACTAAAGACGACACGGAAAACACCAAAATCAGTGGGCAATAAAGTCATTATACAAACTCCAATGGACGGCCAAACACAGATCACCACTCGTCATCATACAACCTCCAATTGTCATTATCTAACAGTTCACAACCACTTGCAACTTTGCAAGTCGCATGCAATAAAAGCCAAAATATCTGATGTTGCTATATAAGAGAAGGCATGTGAGTGAGTGAGCTTCACCTATGAACTACAACTACTACTAGTCTACTACTATTACAATATTAAAAAAAAAAAAAAAAAATCAATCTTAATTAAAATTTAGAAGAAACATTAATGGCTGCGAATTACAATGAAAAGCTTCTTCTCAACTATGTCCCGGTCTATGTTATGCTTCCGGTAAGTTATCATCAACCAACTGATTCATCCGAGACTCTAAACTAATTGGATTTAGCACTTATAATCGTTAGATGATTAGATCCATACAGTACTCATTTAATCTACTTGTGTAAATTTTTGTTAATATTTAGTTATATATATATATAAAAAAAAAAAAGTTACTATGACTATAATATGAGTACAGTTAACGTAAAAGTTATCAAATTTTAAATTTGGTTTAAATTCAAGATTTACCGAACGGTAATGAATGCAGTTGGGAGTGGTGAATGTGGAAAACGTATTTGCGGACCCAGAGACGCTTGAAACGCAGCTCAAGCGTCTCAAAGAAGAAGCTGGTATCGACGGCGTTATGGTCGATGTTTGGTGGGGAATCATAGAATCCAAAGGCCCTAAACAGTATGATTGGACCGCTTACAAAACGCTGTTTCAGCTGATCGCGCGTTTAGGGCTTAAAATCCAAGCGATCATGTCGTTTCACCAATGCGGTGGTAACGTCGGCGACGTCGTCACGATCCCGATCCCGCAATGGGTCCGCGATGTCGGCGATAGCGATCCCGATATCTATTACACTAACCGCAAAGGAACAAGAGACATCGAGTATCTCTCGATCGGCGTCGATAATCTTCCTCTCTTCGCCGGAAGAACCGCTGTTCAGGTAAAGTCAGTCCGAACAAAACGCCGATTAGCGTTTAAAATTGAAATTAAAAAGTCGATTTCGATTTTTGTCATCATCAGATGTACAGTGATTACATGAGTAGCTTCAAAGAAAACATGGCGGATCTGCTAGAAGCTGGCGTGATAGTTGACATTGAAGTCGGACTTGGTCCCGCCGGCGAACTTCGTTACCCTTCTTACCCGCAAAGCCAAGGTTGGGTATTTCCGGGCATCGGAGAATTTCAGGTTAATTAGTAAATTTTATACCGTACATGTTTGTTTTTGACGATTTTGTCCCTAAATAAACGGTGCGTTTTGATGGTTACAGTGCTATGACAAGTACCTGAAGAAAGATTTCAAGGAAGCGGCGGCGAAGAAAGGCCACCCTGAGTGGGAATTGCCGGAGGATGCTGGAGAATACAACGACAAACCGGAGGAAACAGAATTTTTCAAGAGAAATGGGACTTATGTCTCGGAGAAGGGCAAGTTTTTCTTGACATGGTACTCGAACAAACTCATCTTCCATGGAGACAAGATCTTAGCAGAAGCCAACAAGATCTTCGCTGGCCTAAAAGTTAACTTGGCAGCCAAGGTATTACGATGATGAACATATATACTGCATATAGCAAGTGGGAAAATAACAAAACGAACCAACAAAAATGATTAAACCAAAACCAAAACCATAATTTTTGTTTATTTTAAACTGTTGAAGGTAAATACGGACCAAAAGCGATTGACCTAGAACATCAGTCGAATCTAACTTGTCTCGCAAGGTAACTAGTTTATGTAAACTAGATGTGAGTCTAAATTGAGTATGGTGAATGAGTAGGTGTCGGGGATTCACTGGTTGTACAACCACCACAGCCACGCGGCGGAGCTGACTGCCGGATATTACAACCTTTTCAGGAGAGATGGTTACCGTCCGATAGCTCGGATGCTCTCAAAACACTATGCCATTCTCAACTTTACTTGCCTTGAGATGAAAGATACGGACAATACCGCCGAAGCCCTAAGTGCTCCTCAAGAACTAGTTCAAGAGGTAATTAAACTGCACAGAGAGCAGAGATTAATTAGTAAAGTCTATTCAAACGGTCTTTTTTAATTTGTTTTGTTTTTGGTTAATCATTGATTTAGGTATTGAGCAAAGCATGGAAAGAAGGCATTGAAGTTGCAGGTGAGAACGCATTGGAGACCTACGGAGCCAAAGGTTACAATCAAATTCTTCTTAACGCGAGACCTAACGGAGTTAACCCGAACGGTAAACCGAAGCTTAGAATGTACGGTTTTACTTACCTTCGGTTGTCTGATACGGTTTTTCAAGAAAACAACTTCGAGCTGTTCAAGAAGTTGGTAAGGAAAATGCATGCTGATCAGGTAAGTACATTATATTAGAACCCATGAACTCGTACATCTTTTTTCTTATATGTAATAGATCTTAAATGTTTTTGAAATGGGAACAATATATAAAGGATTACTGTGGAGACGCAAAGAAGTACGGCCATGAGATTGTGCCGTTGAAAACGCAGAATTCGCAGCTGACGGTGGAGGATATCGCCGACGCTGCTCAGCCAAGTGGAGCCTTCAAGTGGGACTCTGAAACCGACATGAAAGTTGACGGTTGATCCTCTGGTCTTATATATGGTCGGTCGTCTAAGAATCAAACACATTAAGGGAAGGAAGTGATAATAAAACGGTTGTGCAATCTTTATTAGCACCAAAAAAAAGAAAAAAAATAATAATAATAAAAAAAAATAAAGATGGTCTTGTTTAAATCTGTCTCGGGTCTCGTCGAGCGTTTTCTGTAACCGGAAGAAATAAAACGTCTTTAATGGGTGGGTGGGTATTGTATTGTGTGAAGTGTCGAGTCTGTCAAGTGTCCAGTTTCTGGTTGAATAAAGTTTGTGTAATAATAATAAAATAATGAATAAGTATTTTTTTTTTTTTTTTATGATTAACTCGGAGCCAGATGAGCTAAGAATGTTTACTAATTTAATTATGATTTTCTTACCCTATAGGTATTAAATTACAAGATTTAATACAGAAATTCAATTGTATAGAGAAATTCCAAGCTTAACACCAAGACTTTCATATTTTAAATTTGTTACTTTTAAGGCTGAATGGTTAATAATCCCAAAGTTATAATGTGGATGAGATTTTGAATCTTTTTAGTATGAGTTTCCAAAAAAAAAAATTAAATTGAGGTTATGAGAAATTGATGAACAATAAATACTCAGTTATATAAAAACAATTATGTTTTACGGATTCCTTAATTAATTACTTAGACTGTTTTAAATAGAGATAGCTATATTTCAAATAAAGGTGTACTATGTTCTAACAGATACACAAGAACAACAAAAAAGAGTCAAACTGAGTTTCCCCAACTGAAGTTACATTTAAGAGTTAGGACACACAATCAACACATATAAAGATTCAACAATGGTTATGTTTTTAAAAGATAACTAATTAACTATAAGACTTTTTGATGAAACCTTTCTTGCGCAAATTTTAAAATACACATTTTATAATATCCATTTTTTAAATTACATTTTTTATTAAATAAGAGAAATCTAAACCCTGAAATCTAAACTATAAATCCTAAAATCTAAACACTAGTCAATACTTAGGAGGTGTTATTGGATAGTGTATTTGATCAGATTTTAATGTATTTGGATTTAGATGTATTTTGTTGGGTTTTTAATTACTCACACAAATCATGATGGGTTTTGACGGATTTCAATGTATTATTGTATTGTGTTTTGATTTATTTCTGTGGAATTCCAAAACGGTTTTTTTTTTTTAACTTATGATAAAAAAAAAAAAAAAATGAAAAGCTTGCACATAACCCATAGAAACCATCGCGAGTTCTATAATAGAATCATGGAATGAGATGCTCTTTAATGTCATATGGTGTTGTCTCAGACGTAACCGAAGCATTTGAAATAAATGATGTTTATCAACACAATTTCAGACATCGTCTTCATCAGAAAGCTGCCAACAACAAAACAATTGAAAAAGGTTCACAATTTACTAAACCGAACACTATGAATGAGCAAAAAAAAGCATTAAACTGAAGGATTGTTTATTAAAAAAAAAAATCAAACTGTCAGTTTTCCAGATCCAATCTACAAACTAGCAGAGAACCTTCCAATTTTTCAACTAAGAAGCTAAAGAATAGTCTGTCTTTCACGGGCACAAAATCAAAATCTGGAAAATCCTCCTCCGAGATAGATAATTTTGTGGATCTGGGTTCACAATTCTAGTGAAACTTTCTGGGTTCACAATTCTGGTTTGTGAAGAAGACAAACGATGAAGAAGATTGAAGGAGAGAAAACCCCAAAAAAAAAAGTTTTTGTCGAAAACCTTTTGTAATCGCAAATCCGAATGAAAAGCCTGGTATTTGTTTTACTCATGATTTAGGCAAAATAATACGTAGAAATCTAATCAAACTAAAATCCTTTGAAATCAAGTGTATATTGAATAACACTTGTTTTAAATGTATTTCAGTTTACATAAACAAATACTCAATTCAATAACACCTGTTTTTAACGTGTTTTCTCAAATACATAATTGAATAACACTTGTTTTCACTTTCTTTAAAAATCCTTTGAAATACACAATCCAATAACACCTCCTTAATTAACTTGATGTCAATAATGTATGATATACACTATGTTTCCCTGGAATCCGAATTACCGATCAGACTCCTTATCCATTCCAAACTATCATAAATTTTCCGATACATAACTTTGTCGTTCGTATATGGGAGTATCTGAGTTCTGATGGGTGATATACCCGCCAATAAAATGTGCAAGAGTAATGAAAACTTTGAATTTGGCTGTCCGTAGCCGATTCAAAGTGTATTTGTGTTATAGTTTCTTAGAAATATTTAACAAAATCTAATCTTCTCAAAATAATTTTGTTAGCATGCTTTGCACTAATGATGATGGACGACTAAAATGATTTTTTTTTTTTTTTTAAAAAACAGGTGGGATATAATAGCAGGAAGAGAAGCAGCGGAGACAGAGAGGTACTGGATCATGAGAAACAACCACACTCATTGAGTGTATTTAATTTCCAAGTGTTCTCTACTTTTTTCTTTTCCAAAATATAAAAATAAATGAGGAAATAGCGAGTGAGCTATTAGCTGGTGGCTTTGGCTCTTGATTTCTCATCTCATCTTTCCCAACAATAATACTCACTCCCTCGCTTTTTCTTCGTGTGATTCAAATTGATTACGAAACTCAAGTCGATGCAACATCGAACCGGCAATAACCGGTTCAAACAGCCGTTTACTAATAATTGGACAAAATTCCGGCTCATATAACGGACGAAACAAAAGGTTGGCGGAGAGGATTTGAGCCTGTTTTTAACTTATTTTTGTTCAGTTACAAAAAAAGAAGAAGAAGAGGGCTATATAAACCTAGAGGGCCGTATCCACATTCATGTTGTAGGTGAGTAGTGTCACTTTGTTGGGTCATGTTGAAGCGTACTGGCGATGCAGAACATACTTGACCACTTCGTAGAAGGAAACCACTATCCCTACCGATGGTCCTGCACGCGCCACTCGTGGCCCCATCCCCATGAACAGTCCTCTCATCCCTCCATCCCTGTGTGTGTATGTGTTTGTTCTTGTTATTCTCTTGTTTCGATGCTTTTTTTTATAAGCAAATAAAAAATGGAATCTTTCAATACATACCTCCAAACCTCTATCAGTGTCTGTCGTGTCGTCATTCTCATTGCTCTACAAGGGTCCTTCTGAAATATGATGGAAAATGTAAAACGCAAGTATTGTGTTATAATATAAGCAAATAGACAAGTTTTCCGCAAATCAAACACACGGACCTCTATCTGTCTTCTTGTTCTTGCAACGTCGAGAGGGCAAGTAGAAGCAGCAGCAATACTTCCAGCTACAAAACCAGCGGAAAAGTTTGCACCGAGAATACCAAGAGCGTTTGTATCATTGTTCACAATTCCAAGAAGCCTTCTTCTCATCTGCACCGAAAGGAGTAGGTCGAAACCAATTCACTTCCTTGCCTTACCAAACATCTCTCTGCATTGTAATATGTTTAAAACATGTCAAAAGAGCTTACCGGCTCGAGAGTCGCCCAGCAGATTGCTGAGAATGGAACATCACGGGCAAGCTGTGCGCCTAAGCCTCTCCAGAGAACACGATAGTTGTGCACTGTCACAGGAAAAATGCATAACAAAGAACTCAATTTAAAAAAAAAAAAAAAAAAAAAAAAANTAAAAAAAAAAAAAAAAAAAAAAAACAATGGATTTTGGTGTCAATGTCCATATGCATGCCTCTCAGGGTTGCAATTGCCAATGAAGAGGCATATATAAGGGAAGGCAAACTCGACTTGATTACACATGCGTTGGAAACCAGAGAAACATGACTTGAGGATGTACAGTTATTGCCAATACTTGTGGCTAAAGAAGAAGAAGAAAGAAGCAACTTACAACTACTTTCAAGGTTATTTGCCGTCCTGACTTCAGAGACTACACCAACCAGTGTTTTGAAAACTCCCGGAGGCTTCACACAGGCTTTCGCTTCTTTGAATGCCTAGTTAGAAAATACAATGAATAACAGATGAGTTAGCAAGACACAAAAAGGTACACACCCAAAAACAAAATTCTCTTACAGAAAACCATAGCACACATTCAAGAGTAACAATAACAGATGCAGACAAAACTTACCTGCATACGGGTTCTTGCGAGTTCAATAGGATAGCACACTGTACAAGCTAAGGATCGCGCCAAAGCCCCTGCCACAAGAGGCACACCTATTGTAGTAGCAGGCGCCTTCTCCCGAGATAATTCTTCCAACCGGTTGCGAAACATATCATAGAATGGCAGATAAATCCCAACCTGTGCACAAACTTGATTATTCACTGATCCATAGTCTATCCAAAAACCAGTCAAATCCCCCAAATGTAAACAAGAGAGCATACCATGGGCACAGCTATGGCAAGACCAGCGTTAGTCCCTCTCCACAGGCGTGCCATGCCCTCCTGTATAAGTTCTTGCGTTAGGGAACAGAGTAATAGAAACATTCTAGCTAAAAATCAATTCTTCAACATACAAAAGTACCCTCAAATAGCTAAATCATCATTTTCATTTTCGTGACAACGCAAGACTTCCAACAAGACTCACCTGTCGTATGATCTTGCCGAAGACATCGAACGCTCCTTTGTACTGGAAACAATCCGGCGGGCAAATAGAGACAGTACCTTGAACACCAGCGCGTGAACATGAAGGAGAACATCTCAAGTCCGCAAACATCTGAAATCACATGGCTCATACATAAATGGGTGGTGAAATGAAGTTTAATATGTCGAAAGTGCTCTCCTTTAAACAACTCTCCCACAAAGAAACAGAATTTCAGCAGACACATACCATGTTTGGACCAAAGAATGCCATGCGGCCAATGGAGCAGCTGAGTGGGTGAGAGTAAGAAGCTCCGGCGGCTTGGGCTTGCAAACGAGTCTGATAAACAAATCACAATAGATACATTAAGTCTCTCGCCGGTAAGTTTCCGGCGGTTTAGGAAAGAAAAAAAACCCAACCTTGACAACGTCGAGAGGATTTAGGATAACGGCGGACAGAAAAGCAGCTCCGGCGGCTGATAAAACTCTTTCCGTGAACCCTAGCTTATACTCCGACGAAACCTTCTCCAATTGAGGCCGGGAAGCTATTTGCGCTCCGAGACTTTCGAATCCTCTCGCATCTCTTATTCCAGTAGCTGAATCAATGGTCGAAAAGTCACGGCCTTCTGTTGACGCCGGAGAAGTCGACGGCATTTCGGAAGCAACCCACAAATTCTCCGGTCGCTCTGCCTCAACCATTAGCTTCTTCTGAATCAACCGAGGAAGCCCGAAATTTTCGGTAAGAGATTCTGATTGATCAAAATGGTTTGATCGAATCTCTCTTTCCAACAATAAATTCTGATTTTCCAGAGATTGAGAAAAAAAAAAGGTTTATTATTTTTCCAGATTCCTTGGAGAAGAGGAAAAACAAGAGGGAGGAGAGAATAGGGCAAACCAAGGCCACAAAAGAACACTAGAGACTTCAGTGGGTGGCCACACAGCAGAAGAAACCCTAAAAGCTTAACGCGACGTTTTCGAAGGTTCTACAAAGCCGGTCGGTCCTCTTTTTATCAATTCGGTTTTGGTTTTGGTTTTGGTTTTGGTTTTGGTTTAACCAATTGATATATTAACCAGTAATAGCACGTAGTCAGTCGAAACTGAACAAAACAAAGCCGGTCCTCTTCTAGGTTAAGGAAAGGTTTTGTAGGGGCTCCACAATTATCTCTCTTGCTATCTTTTTGACAAAATTTAATATTGGTGGTGAAGAGGCTGAAAGAGTGGCAACCCACGTGTCGAACAGCCCACCTAATACGCTTCTTACATTTGTGTGCCGACTCAGACCACGTTGTACACACATTTTCTGTTTTTCTTTGGTTTTTCTAAATATCTTCAAAAAATCTTTTGGGAAGAACTTTCATTTTGACAAAAGCTGCATGACAAAGAAGACGTCGGTATGTTAATATCGAATTTTTGTATTTATATAGAAGTGTCTAGTGTCTACCATAATTTTTTTTAAATCATTCTTTCACGCAAGAAAAAAGACAAATATTTTTATATATAGTTTTTATTTTTTATTTTAAAAACAGATGATATATAATAGGCTAGTGGTTTCTAGTATAGTTGTCGTATAAGTCTACTCTAATGAAAACGATTATTCCTGATTTGAAGTTTGTTTTAGATATTGTTATCTAGTTTTGGCCATACTTTTTGGTATAAACAATGATCAGATCCATTAGAAGCACAAAGAATACATTTACTACAAGCTATGCAGTCTATATGGTGTTGCGGATTTCGGCAATGTTTATTTTGGAGAGTGATCGTAAGACCTTATATGATCCCATCATTGTTGGACAATGCAGCAATAGATAGAACCTATCCTCGTTGATATTTGTAGTTGGGTGGATTGCTTCGCTGTTGTCTCGTTTAAATTGGTGTATAGATAGTGCAACCAAGTAGCGGACAAACTGACCTAACTAGCACAATGGCAAACTATTGTTTCACTATTCTATTATCATCCTTCGATATCCTTAAGAGAAAAAGGTTATTTGTCTAATGATGGATATAATAAAATGACGTTAACAAAAGTAGACTAGACTAGACTTTACGAGGGAAAAAAGTAAACTAGAACTGATTATAATATATAGTAGAGCATACAAGGGAAAAAGTATATCAGAACTGATTATACTAGTAGAGCATACATGTCAATGATAAATCTTAAATCATGTGTAGAGTTTTTTTTTGTTCTGTTTTGTTTTAATTTCTGTAACACACTATCTAGGAAAAATGATGGTTTTGAATATTTGCTACTAATTTTCTAAGAAAACGAACATGAAGTAGCAATACCTAGACAAAATGCCAAAAATAAGGAATACAACAAAGTTGTACAATGGCCATGGTTGCCACAAACATAAACCACACAATCTCTCCTAAGTCCTAATCATACTAGTCCACAAAGCTCCTTTTACCATTTGTTGACTTCCATTCAAAAATGACTATTGGTTTTGTAGAAATAACCAAAAAATTGAGGAAAAACGAAATCTTTGTGGGACCAACCTCTTGTAAAAAAGACAACCAAAAAGAGAGTCTGACCTGGCAGTCATTTCCGAAATTTTGTGTACCATAATATTTTAGATATTAATAGTAATACCGGACCTGACCATTATATGTTTTCTTTTTCTGTAAATTACATATAGGGTCTAAATGGTAACCGAGAAATGCTGCTGAATGTGGAATCTGGCTGAATTAAATGATGAATATTTGCGGAATCTGGCTGATTAGTTAGAAATATGAATGGTAACAGCTGAATCTTGCTGAATGCGGAATAAATACTAACAAATTATTTGGATAACAGAATAACAAAATATTTATCCAACTAAAATAATAAAATAAATAAATACATATATTTGTGAAATATTTTAA